>BPLQ01011817.1:74067-199635 GCA_021605075.1 Caerostris darwini
TTTTTTTTTTTTTTTTTTTTTTTTTTTTTTTTTTTTTTTTTTTTTAGGAAAAATAATTGAGTCTTGAAATGTTTGTACCAATTCCAAAATAAGCTTAAAATGATATAATTATTAAAATAACACATGCTTTTTTTTAAATAATCGTAATGTAAAGTTATTGTCAATGCGATCAATTCTAATTAAAGGAAATAATGAAGTTTTCCTTCAATAGAAATTTACTAAAAAGTTGTATAATAGTGAATATGATTTTGAATAATAATATTATATAATCTTCTTCAATGGCGCAACTGCCCAATGGCTGGCAAGGCCGTTTGCCTACTGGCAGATTTTGTCAATTTTCTTTTTACGGGGTAGGATTGTCAACCATGTGTCCAATAGTCTACATTCATGTTAGACCGTAACCTATTGTTTAAAATGGATTCTGAACCACTACAAACATCCATGGCACCGCTGGGACTCAAACGCGAAATCTCCGTCACAGAGCGCCAGAGATCTAGTCATTCGGCCATCAGACCCCTCGTGAATGAATATATACACATTGTTTAAATATTGTGAGCTCCATATGAAGCAATCAAACTAATTGCCATTTCTTTAGAAAACAGGAAATGTAATTGCCATATATATATAAGTTTACGGAAAGAATGCCGTTTCAAAGCAACATTAGTAACCTTCGCAGAGCTCGGGCATCTGACTTTCTCCCCAAAACGTTCGAAAGTAACACCGTCATTTTGAAATTCACGCTACCATGCTATTGTGCTATTGAGGCTTAAAAGGTTCTATTATTTTGTAGATTGATTAGCAAAATAACAAGTGTCTCATTGAGTTGTAAAACGGTCCTCCTCGCTTGTTCTAGTCTTCAAAAATATCTTCTTGGAACTACTTGCTCTGCCGTAATTTGTATTATGCCTATGATTATGTATTTAACAGATGAACGCGCAGAAGTAGGGCACAAGAATATTTAATTTATGGAAGAGATGCATATAAAGCAATGTTTTCTTCACTGACAAATTCGCTCTTTTGGGTACAATCTGGAAAAAGTCCAGTTATACTAATTCAATAAGAATGTGACACTTGGCAAATTTTGTCTAAAGTATCCCATTTGGGGAGACGAGATGATGATAAATGGTTAAAATGAACAATCAGGAATGGATGGCTATCGGCACAGTGAGAGTGATGAAACAAATATTATAGATAGTGTGTTTGAAAGAAATCTACGAAAGTTAATAAATCTCAATATTTTAGCCACAAAATAAATGAAATGAAGCAATTTCTTTTAGAAGCAGCCATATATTTTTATTATGGGGCTATTTATTGGGGTATTCTTATTATTAATGCTGCTAGAATGTTAGGGTTGGTGATTATATCATTATTGAAATCACTATATTTTGATTTTTTTTATATACTTATTATTGATTTTATCAAAACTTTACTAAAATCATTTATTTTGCTGTTAAAGTCCTCAACAAAATCCAAATAGCCTTTTAGCTACTAACACGATGGCCACATATTGTATGTATTGTGCTTTATCCAGAAATTTCAACTCCACTATCATTGTGTAGATATAAGGAACAAAGTCATAGTTAGTAAGTTTATGTGGAGGAATAATTTTTTTTTTAAGAAAAGGATGTACAAAACCTTTATAAAATAAAACTCTACAAATAACCCCTATTAATGAAACCATCATTTTTTTTTCTTTTGAAAAAGAAAAAAAATGATTTTGAAGGGGAAAAAAACTCACAATGAGTAATCTTGCCTCCAAAACATCACCTATGAAAGAATAAATAGCTTTAATTACAATAAATACTTTTTGGTGGAATATTCTCGTTAATGAAATACATGAGAATAATAATATTTTTAAATGAATTTTTAACTGAAATAAGATACACATCAACCGTTTTGTATGATGCCTATTTATAATTTTGATACTTGAGGAAAGTGATTTTCACTAGGTAAAAGAGGAAATAATATGTAGTTCTCTCCCCATAATTTTAGGATTTCTAGACTTGTTACTTTTGAAGGTTACTTAAGCATGATAATTATTCATTGCGCATTAAAAAATTATCAAAAAGTTACATGAAAAGTTGGCTGAGATTCGAAATCGGAATGTGATGATGTAGCTTTCAGTGAGTAAATTCCATCGCTTGGCAACAAATTGTAAGAGTTGTAATAATTGCAGCGAATGAAAGGCAGGCACAATACGACGTATAAATCTAGACTATCTTAAAATATCGTGAATAGTTTATATACATGTATGAAGACACTATTTGATGAAAACTGGATTTAACCATTAGAAATTTTAAGATTACTAAGAATCACCTTCTTCTCCATTGTCAAGTCATTCCCTATTTTCTAATTATTTTAACCACTCGTACAATTGCTTAGTAGCAATGTGAGCCACTGGTGAGCAGAGGTTCAATCCGCTGGCGATTTTGTTGTAAACACTTTTTCAAAAAACAAGCAGACTCGATGGCGTTTGGGATGTTCAGCATCTTTTCTCGTGAGTCGGTGGGAGTTTTTTGGGTTTTCTCTCATATGATACGCAAATGTAGGGTAGTCTCCCTAAAAGTCCTTTCGGAAGGCACTGCCCTCCTTGTTCAGCTACACGGAGCAGAAGTTCGATTTCTACTTAAGGGTGCTCCATCAAAAACAGAAGCTGCACCACTTTTCCCTCCACCCATATGGGATACGATAAAAACATTCGTACATTTATGCATTTTGGCGATTTTTTTTTTTTATTTCTAGGAAGTCGTAGATTAATATTCGCACTTCTTAGAGAAAAATGATAATGAATTAGATTATGAAAATAAGTTTTCATAAAACACTGCAGCCTGTGAATTGTACGAGTAATAAGATGCGCATTTTATATTTAAGGGATTAAGTTAATTACACTGCACATATATTGCTACTATTTTAACGTTTAGAACTCAGGTAAATTTTTTTTTTTGATGAGAAGTTATGAATAAATTTGCTAATTTACCAAAATATTAGTTTTACTTTATTGGAAAAAAATAAACTTTTTTATAATATATAGTGTTACCATTAAAATATTTTTATCTGGTAAAATATATTAATTTTTATTGTGTTTAATAATTTATTTTAAATCAAAAGTGTAATTTAACGAAGATTTTGATTAATTGTTCTTCAATAGAGCTACAACCCCATGGTGTATTAAGGCCATAAGATGTTTTCTTTTTACTGAGTAGGTTTGTCAGCCCTACGCCCAATTGCCATATTAGACTGAGACCTACCTTTTAAAGTGGATTCCGAACCACTACAGGCAGTTATGGCACCTCCCAGACTCTAGCCCGAAACCAGTTTTACAGAGTGCCAGAGCTGTAGTCTCTCGGCCCTTATACGTTTCACAAAACATTTTAAATTGAGTGGACGTACAAAGCGCAAATTATTCTCAAGTATTCCTCTCCTCTTCCACAGACACGAAAAATTTCGACTCTGTTTTGCGTACATTTAAATAATGTAAAATATTAAGAAAATTTCTTGATTCTCTAAAATTAAAAATATTTATATTTTTAGAAATTTCTTTTATTATAAAATGTATACTTTATTAGAATTAGTCCTTATTTTAACTATTAGTTACTCAATTAAATCTATTAAATAAATATGTTAATAAATAAGTGTTTGGATTTCAGCTGCTTGTAAATATAAAAACTGTAAAAGACAGATCAACAGTAGAATATTCAATAACTAAATCTTTAATTATGTATTCTTCTATCTCTACAAAGAAATCAAAATCCCTTTATAAATTTTTATATAAATATTCTGAACAGTCTCAAAATTCGAAAACGATATTGTGCTATAAAATGCTGAAATTAATTCACTGCACAGTTAGTTGGCTTGATAACAAAAGAAATGTCTGATAATTTGGATTTGTACCCCATTTATGTTTCTTTGGAATTTATTTTTTCTATATTTTTTACTACATTTTTAATACTTCAAAAATTGCATACTCTTGTTCCAAGTGAATTAATTAATACATTGTTAAATTTATTGCATTATTTCAGAGAATGACCTTGCATTTTGAAAGACCTTTTTTTGGTATCTAAAAAAATGCACCATTTCATGTGGATTTGGAAGAGAATAAGAAAACGTTATATGAAAGAGTGGTAGACTGTTTTGTGTATATAAGCAATCGGATAGAAAATTAGTTCCTAAATTAAATAAGTAAGAATTCCACAATATATTTTAAAGTCTTTTGGAGTCTCAACCATTTGGTGCCAACAATTTAAATACTTTTCTCTTGTTTTTCAGATCCTCCATCTCCTTAATGTTGGAATTTTCCCAATTTTGTATTTCAGAAAATGTTCCTATGAATTTAAAATTTTAAAAATAACTTTTTCTTCAAATTAAAATTGTTTTCACGTTAAACTGAAATTTTATATGCGTATGCGTATATAATATGCGTATATAATCGCATTGCATTTGCAATGGTTGCTTCGCACCGTCTCCGCATACACAGAACCAGCTAGTGCAACATTTCCTGCGGTAGGAATGCCCATTCCTCAATCAGCATCTGTTTGAGTTGTTGGGTGTTCTCGGGAGGATGTAAGTGTGCTGCAATGCGTCTCAGTAAAGCATCCCACACATGTTCGATGAGATTTAAATCTGGGGAGTAAGCTGGCAAATCCATTCGAGTGATATCTTCACTTTTCAGTAGCTCCTAAACAGCAAGAGTCCGATGTGACCATGCATAGTCATACATAAAAATGAAGTCTGGGCCAATGGCCCCGCGGAACAGACGCACATGGCGAAGGAGTACCTCCTCACAATAGCGATCCCCTGTTATAGACCCTCTGTCGAAAACGTGGAGCTCAGTTCGCCCTCACCCGTTCAGCAAAATGCCTCCCCAGACAAGAACTCCAAAACCACCATAACGGTGTCTTTCCTTGAAGTTACTGGGATTAAATCTTGTCCCGACCTCTTTGCAAATCAAAACGCGTCGAGAATAGCTTCTGGTACAGAATCGACTCTCATCCGTAAAGAGGACACGACTCCATTGATCAGTTGTCCAGTTTTTGTCGTCGGTGGCCAACATTCAACGGGAGGCAGCGTTCTAGTCGGCAGGCGAAGAGGCCCACTTTGTGAAGGCGTCTGACCTGCCGCCCCGTTGCAGTACAGAGTTGCTGAGCAATAGCACTTGCTAACTGTTGTCGGCCTCTTTTCGCCTGCAGGACGATATATCGGTCATCCCCTGCAGTTGTCTTCCTCGGGCGGCCACCACCAACCTTTCCAACTCTGCAGCTTTGGAACTTTGCAACTCTGCAACTTTGGAACGCTTTCCAAGCACGCGAAACGACACTTTTTTTGATTTCGAACTCTGCAGCTACACTGGCGACAGTACGCCCCTCCTCTAGCTTTAAGATCATTCTGCCACGTGTGAAGTCGTCCAGGTGATTTCTTCTAGCCATATTTCACGAACTGAGTCACTGGCACTTGCAGCGAATATGTTAAATTGCGTCTCCGTCCTTCCTTTTATTCTACTGTTGGGCCGACATCACGCGTTTTGCGTACGCTCACGTCACCTCCTACGTTTCGTTCCTGATATTTGCATACGCATGACGTTTCTACTGACTTACGTGTTCAATGTACTGATCTCCAGACGTCCTTTTCTGCAATTTCATGGCTATCTGCTAAATTTTTACATTGTTGCTTAAGTCTTGCACACCAGTGTATATATACATAGGGCTGTCTCGTAAAAAGAAAACATCTCCTATCTCGAAATCAGCCTGTATGCAGACTATCTTAGCCTACCACAGGCTGCTGCGGCAGCGAAGAAGATGCTGCAAAATCCTGCTGTAGATCATTGTAAGAAATGTACCTGAAATCCATTTCTTACAATGATCTGCTTCAGATGAAGATATTTAAAGTTTTATTCATGTTTTTTTCTTGTTCCACTTGGTAGACCAGGCCCAAGAGCCCTTCTGGTGTCATAGAAGGAAGTTAAGGGGAGGCAGCTTCTGTTGTAATGGAGAAGTCTCAATTGACTGGCAGTACCTCAGGGAGGACTTTTAGAGACGACTACCCCGCATTTGTGTATTGTATGGGAGAAAAATTGGAAAATTCCCACCAGGCAGTCCTACTAAGGAGATAAGAGGCTGAACATCCCAAATGCCATCGAGTCTTCTGGTTTTTTGAAACCGTGTCTACAACAGAAACGCCAGTAGATTGAATCTCTGCCCTAACGCTCACCAGCGGCGCGGGTTACCAAGGACACGCGAGTCAGGAAAAATTTCATTCATTAATCAAATTATTAACTGAATTTCAATTAATACTTATTTATAATAATCTTGTAATTTTAATGAGATGATCCATTGTCTTCAATATTATGCCATGTTAACTGCACCTTAAAAAAATTTTCAAATATATTACTAACATTGTTTTGATTATTATTTTTTTTTTCAAACATTAGTAGATTGATCCAAATTCGTTTCCTTTAAATGAAAAGCAAATGGGCGAAATACTGCTTCTAAAAGGAAACAAAGATACTTTAAAATTTAATTGTTGCTATTTCAAATTTTTTATTAATCCTTTTATTATTTATTTGCCCAAACTAAATTTATTAATATATTTATATTCATTGACTTGTTAAATTTACTTGGATTTTTTTTTACTTATTTACCAGAATAAGCATTTTTTGTTAAAATATTTTGCACTTTTCTTATTATTAGTTCTTAAATCATATGATGTCACTAATATAATATTCTATTTGCTTCAATTTCTTAAAATACAAGAAATCCAATTAGATTTAATAGATTAAGTTTTAATATGTTTATTTTTATTTTATTTTATTCATATCTTTCCTAACGATACTTCTTAAAATCATCTTTAACAATTAAGAAAATTTCAAGCAATTTTAGTACAAAAATTAATTTTGTATCAGTATCTCTTTATATATTAACATTCATAAATATTTTATAGATATAAGAGATTTTACCTTTTCTTTCAATTTTGTTAGAATTTTTGTAGAATTTCAATATTTTATCCTTTGTTATTTCATATTGCAAACAATTTTTTTATAAATTTTGTGTACAATCGATATTGAAAATTATTATATTTATGATTTGGAAACATATTTAAAACATTAACATAATTATGAGCCTTTTATTCTTATGATATGCTTTTAGTAAACTACTTACGTTATTTAACTAATTTTGTTATAGTCCATTTAGAGTTATATTATACTGAAATAAAGTAAAATTCAGTATTATTTTAGTAGAACACACTAGTACACTGGCGAAAGAAAAGTTGCAAATGGCAAAAAATATTACTCTGACAGATAATATTAAAAAATGTATAAAATTAATTTTAAAAATACAGATACTGGTTATATATAGTATATATATATATATATACACTTATATTATTATATATATTATACTTATAATTTTTTTAATTTGGCCTCAGACTTTTATCGATGCAATTCACAATGAAATTTCACTGGATACACATAAGCATAACATAATCAGATTTAGTGACTGAACCTAATACTTAATAGGAAAATATTAATAAACATCGAAATATAGTCATCGAAGCGACATTTAGCTCTTTAAACTTTGTAAACATAACTATTGCACATCATATTACAACATCGAGAACACAAACTCAAGAATTAAATGTGATTCACTACAAACCATGCCAGCACGTACCATCCGACACATTTAGCATCAGTGGATTGTGATCAATAAGTCTGCGCAATTATGCTAGGATATATTGCGTTTCATTGATTGTCTCACTATAGAACCCCCATAATTATTCCAGATGACACGCGGAAACAAACAAACGCCATCCACAGCACACTTTTAGTCAATGCCGTGGCGAGCAACAGGCACGCCAAGACGCTTAGACAAAGTACTGATTATTTCATATACCGCTAGTTGAACAAAACTGTAACTTCCAGATTTATACATTTAGACCTCATTATTTGAATATTAAACATTTCTTGTTCAATTTTTGATGACTAGAATTGTAGATAAATATTTCTGATAAACTCATAATTCATCGTGAGTGAATAAGGCAATTTTTCATCCCATTCAAGACATTTTTCAAGTTTGTCAACAAATTTCGGTAAACAACTGCAGAGCAGTTTGTGTTACAATACTTACATATTAAGTTAAATTTTAATATTTCAAAATGATTAAATCCTTTTTTAACCTGATATTATTTATGTTGAAATACAACCATTCATTGAAGAGTTTTTAACGCAAGATAATATAATTTTTCAATAATAATAAATAAAAATTGTTAAGAAAACTCGCTGGTTGTCCAGCGCTTTGATATGATGCGTTTCATCTGAGGTACTATAATTGTAATTGTTGCAATAAATAAAAGTATAGCAAAAGGACTCCATAAAATGAGGCAGCTTTATAAAGATACCTAAAAATGAGAACCTAAAACCTAAATAAAAATCTACAATGCCATTTACTAACTCATTATTTTTATTGCAATTACCAGAAATAATTATTCTTTGCAGAATGTTAACAGAATTATAAGAGCAAATATAGATTCTACAAACTCGGAACCCTCGGATTCCTTTATTTTTAAATTATTCGTAAATTTGATGATTGATACTTTTTTATTATTGAAATATAATTTTCAATCACTTCCACAATGATAAAAAATCACACATAAGATTTGGTAATAACACATAAGCTCGTCAATAAGCTTTGGTGATAGAGCAGAAGTCCGTAAATCATTTTAAGAAACCCTAGCTATGCAAAGATGGCAAAAAGTTAGAAAAATTCTTAGTATTTCAAAAGATTCCGGAAAAATTTTGACTCATAATGGGGTATATATATTTCAAACTGTCATATAAAGGATAAGTACACGAACAAATTACCAACATTAGAATATAAAAGGATAAATAGCGAAAAAATGGCATTTTTCTTATTTGTCGAAAATAATTTAATAATTTACTTAAATAAATTCCATTGATTCGCATTGCATTGCAAAAAACAGAAATTCCGGATCTAGGAACCTTTTCCAGAAGAATTACAATTTTCATAGCAATGGTAAATTTCCGATATGAAGGTTCTGTGATTAGACATTTAACAAGATTCTACATTCCTCGCACGGATTAAAAATTCTTTAGGATCTGTACTTTTGCTAAACTTTGAACTGCAATATATATATTTTAGTATTAATGGAGAAGAGTAAGAAGATTGCTGCCACTTTCTGCAATTGTTCGAAATATTGAAAAAAAAAATGTTTGATTGTTGAATGTATCGTAGATTCTGAATATGATGTGGGGATACAACAAATCTTTCAAATATGACGCATGTTTTCATGAGTCACGACAGAGTAGCACTGGATATAGCTTCTGTGCAGGAAGCGCCTGCATTCAGATATGAAGCTGTTATGCAAGTTATCTAATTAGGAAAGAGCCAGCTGATGAATCTGCCTTACAGAAAAGTAGCCGCGGAACCTATTTGTTAACGATTTTGCCATGCATGGGTGATCTTCATCCTGCATCCGAAATGTCTCAAACTGATGCGCACCGAAACAGAAAGAGTAATAAAACTTCACATACTGTAAAAAGAAGCATAGCGGTAACCGGTGAAGGAGATCATCAATGAACCTCAGGAGCTCACAAATTTGAAAACAAATTGAATAAAAATAGATGGAGTAAAACCAATCTATTATGGCGATAGTTTATAAGAAAGGATTGCATGTTCTAAAATCTGATGAATATTTGTTGCTGTGGACTGTTCAGAAAATGAAGGTTTTGGTTTTAATCATTCTCTGAATAAAATTATTATAAGGAATCCATATTGATTTTTTTTTAATAATATCTTGACCATCAATTATCAGAAATTTGAATTCAAAAAGCATATAAATTAGACATTGTTCTTTAAATACATATTTCTATAATATACAGCAAAATAACTATATAAAAATGTGTGTTGTAAAAAAACTTAGATAAGTAAATCTAAGATTAAAATTTTGAATTAGCTTTTTTGTTTTTAACGGAAAAGTATGGATACATTTTTCTCAATGTGTAAACGTATTTTTATTTCTTTAATTAATTATACAGATAATTTAAGTATGTCAAGTTACTTGTGTAACGTACGCGACGTAAAATACCAAAGGCCATTTTTTCTCTTCTGATTCGGTACATATTTATTTAAAAATAATTTCAAAAAATGTTTAATATACGTTTTGAAAAAATACTACTAATGTAGCTTAACAATTTAGTATTTATGGTTTATTAATATAAATTTAAGAAAATATCTGTACTTTCAATTATCCGCGTTTATCATCTTGCGTTTTGAAAGCAATCTGAAAATGCAGGTAATATTCACAATAATGGTAATTATTTTTTAATGAGACATTTTAGAACAATGACAATTTAGACAAGTAAATGTACTTGAAAAAAACATTATTTAGTTTAAAATTTAATTTTGAATACATGCTAGATTAATTAGCTAGTTTTTAATATAAAACATTAACAACATTTTTTTTTAATATTCAGATTTTCGCTTGTTGGTATTTAGATTCTTCTATTACCAGTAGCTTACCACTCAAACTACTAACCACATATATAAACTAGTTTTTTCTCTTTTAAAAGAAAATGGAAAATTGCATTTTACATTAAAAACGCATATTTCATAATGTTAAATTTATTTTAAAGTATTGAATTATATAGTATTACATTAAAAAAATGTGTGCTTCATACATAAAATATATTATACTTGAATGCCAACTAGATGACAAGGCCGGTCGTTCCTTAGGAAAAGTTAAAATAATAAAAAAATTTTTTTGTTCTAATGCAGCTGGCAAACACTTAGACAATTGTCTTGGATGCCTTAAGGCAAGCGCTGTGCAGACGTTACCCACTTAACACTACCCAGTAGGTGTGTGTAGCTTAAAGGTAAACTACGGACGCGGAGTAACAATACCTCCGCAAAACTTTACGATCATATCAGACCGGAACTTACGCTTTAAAGGATTTTTACGATTGAACCTACAAACATCCATGGCACCGCTGGGACATGAACCCGAAACCTGGAGTAGCGAGCGCCAGAGCGTTAGCCCCTTAATAAAAATAACTTTATCCATATATTTTTGAGAAAATTTGGCAAAGTTAGGCAATTATAATTTTTAAAAAAATCTGCAAAAAATTATTGTTTTACTTGATTGCTGTTATTATTCTGGCAAAAAGTACTGAAATTAAAAATCAGACTTCAATGCATTTATATGCTGAAACTAGAATATAAAAAAACCAGTAATCAAAACAAAATATAATATTTCATACTTTTAATGTTATTTAAAATTTATAAAAATTTATTACGAAAATATTATTTCATTAACTTCTAAATTCTTACTTTATAAAAATTTCCTGAGACGCGACTTATCTCATCTCCGCTCACTTATGAAATAAATTAATTTGATCTCAGTATGACTCTACTCTTATCGCTGTTGTCACAGCTAAGCATCGCGGCAGTCCTGCGCATCTCTTGTGAGAAACAGTTTTAAAAATGGAATTTTACGATGAATGAAGGTTTTCATTTGCGAAAAAGTTTTGAACAAAATTTTAACTATTAACTTTACTTGAATCTATTAGAGTTGCACTTATCGCCAGTGCTTTTAGAATACTGGATCTTTTATTTAAATTGTTTTTGTCACCTGTTACCAAACGCGTTGGGTACCTTTCTGTTTTCCTGCCAACTGTTTGATCGAAACAATGACAGGTGGCTTTTAAACTAATTAATGCCAATTAAAACACGATTTCTCTTCCCTAAAATGGACAGTTTGCTAACGAATAATGTGCAAGTTAATAAACGAACCTAATTGAGATGCGATGCATTGTGGAAGATGAAGACTTATGAGCTTCTTATAATGAGTTTACCCTAATTTTGTCCGAGTTTAATTTTATCAATTCCTTTTATTATCAATAAAACTATTACTCTAATTTATTTTTTTATTTAATTTAGTTTTCTTTTTTAAATCATTTTATAAGAGTTGCCTTTTTTGAGACGCTTTCTGGCCTGCACATTAATCTTGCTCCTTATAACAATAGACATGGGAGCCTTTACTTCCATTTTCCATGTCGGAATATGAACAGTTCCCTCAGTTCAAAAACTTAACTGACCATTCATCAGACAGCCTGCACTCCACATATTAAAAATATCTCTAAAGTAGTATTAGTTAATGTTTGTATCACTTTTTATAAATTAAGTGAGTGGTTTCATATATTTTTCTAACGTTTGAGTATGTGCGCTTTCTATCATAAAAAATAATTTATAGTTTAAAAAAACTAAAAAACGTGCTTTTAGAGTTAATCAAACTGAAAAGTAAAAAATAATTGTTAACACAAGAATAAAACGACTGACGAGAAAATGAGTGTCACTGTTCTAAAAGCGTGGGCTGCTCGATATCAATCGTTATAATTTTTCACTAGTTTCACTCAGAAATGCAGAGTTAGTTTAAAAATGTCATACAAAGCACCCCACTCTTTTAGAACAGTGACATTCCTTTTCTCGTCAGTCAGTTTATTCTAATTAACAACTGTTTTTTACTTTTTAGTTTGATTAACTCTAAAAGCGTGTTTTTTTAATTTTTTTTTAAACTATAATTTATTCTTTACTTTTTAGTTTGATTAACTCTAAAAGCTTTTTTTTTTTAGTGTTTTTAAACTATAATTTATTTTTTACTTTTTAGTTTGATTAACTCTAAAAGCATGTTTTTAAACTATAATATTTAAATAAGGTTCTGACAATAATTTAATTGTGAGTAAAACAAAAGCTAAATGCGAATACGTCGAGCCAGCCAGGATTCGAACATGGAATCTCCAGATCTATAGTCAGGCGCGTTACCCGTTGTGCCACTGTCCCACGTAGGTTTGTATGTCTTAGATACTTTCATTCTACATAGATTAAATTCCTCTTCATAAGTTAAAATAAAATCACTCATCCTGGCGATCCTAATCATGATGAGATAATAAACTTATCAAAATATTTTAGTATCCTTGATCTGATCGCTTAAAATAGGGCAAAATCGAGCCCAAAGAGTCAGTTACAAACAAACATACAGGTGAAACTAATAAAAGCGTATTAAAAAGAGAGAGAAAACTGCTTTATGTTTCTCTTTCCATTATAATCTGAAAGCCATGCGCCTATGTACTTTGTTTATAGTTTTTAGTTACTGAAAAGTTTCTTTGAAATTTCTCATTTGAATTTCTTTGAAGAATTCATTTTCGCTTTTAAAAGAAAAAAATTTTTTTATCAAGTCCTCTATTCATTGGAGAGGAGAATTTTTTTAAAACGATTTTTGATTGAAAATAAATTTAAACTGAAACAAACTCTAAAAAAAAAAAAATTTCATCAATTTGCCCTCTATCTCACTCTTGTGATCAGTAAAATTCATTCATTACGCTGGTTTTGAGAATAATTTCCTTTTTCTTCTAAATAGCTTTCTAAAACAAGAGTTTACTCCAAGCAATGCAACTAGTTATTTACTTTTACTTCTATTGTTGATATATATCCATTTTTTGTTGAGGGAAGGGGGGGTGGACAAAGGGAAGTTTTCTATTAGCAAATTAGAAAGATCCAAAATATTAAATTGAAAAAGTACTTTTTTGAATTGTCGATGATAATTTATATTCTAAGCAATATCCAAAATTACTTTTTAAGGGAATTTCCATTGATTTTCTATCTCTCAAATTATTTTTTTATATATTATTTGATCAAAAGAGAAAATTGAAGTTTTTATGTCTTCAATGGCAATAAAACTAATTTTCTAAAGTGGAATAAAAAGTGGGATTTTTATGAAAAGCTTTCGCCTTAACTCAAACGATTTACATGGAAAACTGAAATTTTATTTGCAATTTAAAATATTCGCTATATTGGGAATTTAATTATTGCTTAAATTTCTTACAATTAATGAGAAAAGGAGTAAGGGATATAGAAAATCCAACAATGTATATATTTTATAATTTTGAAAGACAATTAATTAAAAGATTGCTCTGACTGTCCCAAAACACTTTCTCAATAAACATAACAAACATAAATATCAGTCTTTAAAATAGTATTCATATTTTTAAAAAATTCCTCTTTACGGTAGAAATTAATTGTAGATGTTGATAAAAATGTTTTAATTATATCGATATCATAAATTTAGTGTTCAAATAACATCAAAATAAAATTTCACTATCAATTACATTAAAAAGTAATGTTCTGTTTTTAATAATATTAAAAATTAAATTTCCTGCCAATTTCCTGAATTTTTTATTTTAGGTTACGCAGAAAATAAACTCCCATAAAAAATTAAGAAAATTATACGTTTTTTTACTTGTTTTTCCAAACTACTCTATTATCACCAGCTAAAGAAAAGTTGTGATTTTCCAATATTATTTTCAGTTTCTAGATTTATTTTAGAAGCCTGTTGGCGGTAGGTGTGACAGGTTTCTAGTTTCGACCCCCTCCCCCTTCCAGTCATATACAGTCATATTCCTGGTGGAGCCATGGATATTCTAATATGATTGTAGAGGGTTGAATGTAGGTCTGACAACCATACCCTGTAAAAAGAAAAATATCTCCTGACTCGAAATCTCTCACCATGGGGCTGTTGCGCCACCGATGACGATGATGAATTTATTTCAAACACTTCCACAGCTTAATTAAATACGAATTTAATGAATAGTGTTTAGAAGCTCGATGAAACAACATTTTTTCTCACTCATTTCTAGATTTATTTAACTTTATTTCTTTAGTAATTAGTTTTCATTAACCGAAATAATTTAATCATTTTACTTTATAAGTTATCTTGAATATTTCAATAAATTGTATCTTATTATTATTTTTTATTGCATTTATAATAAAACTAGTAAAGGAACCAAAATAAGATCTTTATAAAGAGAGAAAGTCAAATGGTTGGCCTTAGTTGGAGATTTGGAAAGTTGGAGATTTGCTCATCCTATGTCACTATTGGGTGTATGTACCAAGTAAAGAAATTATTAATGTTAAATGAATAATGAGAAAAACTCACATATACTTAACTAGCCGATGTGATACTTGTACTCATCACAATACTGATTCCACTTATTTGCCTGAGTAGTGACTGTAAGTCACGACATAAATGAAGAAATATTTTCTTTAAAGCAATATAAGTAACACACATAACTTTCCATGCAAATTGTTTTCTTCATTTCCCGATCACTTTTTTTAACATTTAAAATTTACCTTTTGAAAGTTACTTTTATATTTTCTTTTCTGTTTTTCACACTGGCATTTATATTCTAGAAAAAAAAATTAAAAAATTAATAAAAATTATAATATTATAACATTGAAACAACGAATTTTTATAATTATAAGTTTTATTCACGTGCCCGTTGGATTGTATTCTATTACTACTTCGGAAGAAGTACCATTAGTTACATAAATATTATAATTTACTTTTTTTTTTTTTTTGCGTTGTACTGATTGAATGGGTTCTTTAATGTTTTCTTTCTGGTATGACACAAATGTAAGCCTGCATTCTCTGTCTCAATTCTGCATTCTCTATAAGATCGCATTTTCACTTTTTTAAATCTTTTTAACTTATCATTGTATTTTCTGACCTATATTTTGAAACTCTTCTGTGATATTATGAATAATAAAATATATTGATATTTTAGACTATTAAGACTCCCAAAAACGCTTTTGTGAGGGTTTTTTTTTCTAAATATCCCTAAAAGCGTTTTCTGTTTTTTTTTTTTTTTTTTTTTAAAAATTTTTATAAAAATTTTTTTTATTTTTTTTTTTTTTTTTTTTTAAATAAGTTTTTAAATACTATTTTAAAAATATTTACTGGGAGGAAGGAAGTATTATAAGAATTATTTTTATAACACTGGCTAGTCTGACGACATCATGGAGTCTAATACATTGGATATTTAGCTAAGTGATCTCAATTCGAAACCAGGCAAATGGAATTCGAAGTGAATCTGAAAAATATTATATGTCAGGCATAAGAATGAAAAGTTTGCAGGAAGGCAAGACTTTCCGTTCCTGTTTTCAAATTAAAAATATAACAAAACAAATATATACAGTGTGCCTCAAAATTGAGTATACACCTTAGAAACTTAGAGACTTTTTGCAATTACAAATTAAATATTGCTTTAAGATGATTGAATTTTTTACCTTATATACTTTAGTCTATGCTTTACCGTACTATACTTATAAAATTGTTACGTTTATTTATTTTTTAAGAAAAAAAATAAAAGATCTGAGACGAGAGGAAAAACAACACCACAAAAATAAGTATACACCTTTATTAATTTCCTTTTAACGTACAAATTAATATGTTGTTGCATAACCTTTTGCTTGAATTACAGCTTGTAATCTTCTGGACATAGATTCTACTAGTGTTTTAGTGGTTTCAACAGAAATTTTAGCCCATTCTTCTCTCAGAATCTTCTTCAGAACTTCCTTGATTGCGATTTCTTGCTCATGTACAGCTTTCTCTAATTGCGACCACAAATTGTCGATGACGTTTAGGTCTGGAGACTGGACTGGAGTGTGTAATTGCTTCTTGCAATGGTACAGCAAGTATAACTGCACAATCTTCGCTGTATGCTTGGGGTCGTTGTCCTGCTGGAATATGAAGCTTGACCCAAGCCCCAACTTACTGGCACTTTTTTCAAGTTATCATTTAAAATCCCCAAATATACATGTTTGTCCATAATACCATCAATAAAAGTAAGCTCTCCAACTCCTCCAGCCGACATACAACCCCAAACGAGGACAGATACACCTCCGAACTTGACTGTCTTAATGGTGTTTTTAGGTGCCAGTGCTTTCCCAGCTTCTCTCCATATTTTAAATCGTCCATCGCTTCCGTAAAGATTAAACTTACTTTCATCAGAAAATATTACAGTGTTCCAGAAATAAATAGGCTTTAAACGATGTTCTTTGGAGAAATTCACTCTCTTTTGTCTATTCACATACTTGATGAGTGGCTTTCGTATTGGTGTACGGCCATAAAACCCATAATGGTGAAAGGTACGTCAATTGGAAAGGTACCGAATTGTTTCAACTGAGATATTTTTCCCGATTGTAGAGTACATCGATAAAGCTAGTTTAGAGACACTCACCCTCGGATCTTTCTTTACTGAGTGAATGATCTTCCTCTTCGCTGTAGTACTCAGTATTTCTTTACGTCCTCTTCCGGGAATATTGGCCACAGATCCAGTTTTTCTATACTTCTGTAGTATTTTTTGGACACAACCATGAGTTACACCAATCAACGAAGCAATTTCTCGAAGAGATTTGCCCTCTTTCGACCATTTTACAACCAATAAACGCTCAGATTCAGTAGTTTCTCTACGAGAGCTCATTTTACGATTTTTAATGAGAAAAAATACTATTTAAAAGCGTTGAAGTGCAATAGCACGTGTTATAAGCAGCAGCTACTCCTGAAACTCTTTAAAGAAAATTTGAAACTAAAAAAAGTGGTGGCATAATTTACAAATATAAGAAGTATATACTCAATTTTGTGGCATGGTTTTCTATCTTTTCTTCGAATTGCTTAACTTTTTTCGTAATAAATAAGTTAACTATAGAATTGTGTTATTATAGGATGGTAAAGCAGAGGTTAAAGTATCTAGGATAAAAAAATTTATCTATTTAAATCAATATTTAATTTGTAATTGGAAGAAGTCTAAAAGTTTTAGAGGTGTATACTCAATTTTGTGGCTCACTGTATATAATACAGAATGTTATCAAAATAATGGAAACACTTGTGAATAAAAGTGACATTTTTCAATGTACTTCGTAAGCATTAAACTATAATAATAGCTACCAGTTTTTCAAATAGAAATGTATATATTCTGGTAGTATGTGGTAGCTTTATTGAAATTCTGTAAGCCCTGGATTTATTTCAAACGCGTCAATTGTCCAACTTTTCAGATTTTCGAAGGGGACAAATTGCTGGAAACCGTCTAGTTGGAGCAAGTGTAACCCCAATCATCCCAACTTCTAAGCGTTTCTAGAGGTACGATGTCTAAAGTCATGGCAGCATACACACAGCGTGGCAAGACAAGCTCGGCAAAGCAAAAGAGTGAACGGAAATGGAAGCTCAGTGAAAGAGACCCAATCTCAGAGAGAGATTGGGTATTGAAGTGGATTTTAATGTCTCAAAAGCGAACAACTACAGCAAAAGTGATCGCAGAGCTCAATCAGCATCTGTATTCTCCAGTGTCAATCATTACAGTTAGAAGGAACCTTCATAAACAGCATATTTAAGCCACAGTAGCAATTCCCAAGCCACTTGAAACAGATGTTAATGCCAAACGTCGCCTACAGTGGTGCCACACTCACAAAACCTGTTCTATTGATAAGTGGTAGAATATGCTCTGACGAATCGTCTTTCACACTTTTCCCAACAACATGACGGGGGTACCTTTGGAGGACTCCTGCCCAGTGTATGATCGTGATTGTCTCCTTCCAACTGTCAAGCATGGAGGTGGATCTGTCATGGTATGGACAGCCGTGTCGTGGTTTTCTGCTGGACGAATCGTAACCATGACAGAATTGATCACTAGGGAGAAGTATAAAGAAATTTTAGCTGACTAGGCCCATTCTATGATGAAAACTTTGTTTCTGCAAGATATGGAATTTTCGAGGATGATTATACACCCATTCAGGCAGCAGGACTTGTCCAATCATGGTTTGATGAACACGAGGATGAATTTAAATATCTACCTTGGGCCACACAGTCAGCCATCCGCAATATCATTGAACAGTTATGGTTTATTTTAGAGAGTTCAATACGAAATCGATATTCTTCACCGACCTCTTTCCCAGAACAATACCTCCATGAAGAATGGTACAATGTTCCTCTAATCGTTATTCGTCACTTGAATGAATCGATTCCTAGGCGAATCCAAACTATATTACATGCCAAAGGTGGTCCTACAGCATACTAATAAAGGATTCTTTATAAATCTAAGATGTTTCAATTCTTTTGATAACCCCCTGTATATATATATGTAGGATTTGTTTGCCTACTAAGCACCAGATGGAAACACTTCACGGACTATGTGTCTTTCACACCAACCTTTTGCCGTGTAGTGGCGGTATTGGACCTTGAACTCTGGCCTTGAACTCTGGAAGAAGGGAAAAACCCCGTTAGTTGGGCGCGAGAGAGGAACGGATGGGAGGCTGCGTGAAGCAGCGAGAGAATGGACGGTGCTGCCTTCCTTTAATTAATTGCTAATGTAAATATCATTGTAAATTATAGAACCAATTAAATGGCTGTATTTAAAGAAACGCAGGACTTTTATATTGTCTGTCAAATCCCCTAGACACCCACTTAAAAAGTTCAAGCTTTGTTTAGACTGGAGGAGAAGTCTAACAAAACTGTAGGTTCCTCCGGGATGCATCAGTTGAAACCGGTGTAAGTCTACATAAATTGGGGTTTCGGCTGGGATACGTCTTTTCCAAGCGGCCTAACTCTACATATATATATACATATATATATATGTATATATATATATATATATATATATTGCGAGTACTATTATTGTTATGTGTCTAAGTTTAAAAAGTTTTAATTAAAGGAATAGGAATGTAAATATTTTGAAAATCAGATAAATTCCTTATTCAAAAGTTATATTTAAAAGAAATTTCTTGGGGGACAGAAATTCCTTGTATTGTTTCCTTTGTGAATCTTATTTTAATTAAAACATGAAATAAAGTTTAGCCATTACTAATATTATTAGTAGTTTAATTTCCACGTTTTTGTAAGCTCTTAATGATTTTATGGATTATATTATAAATATTTTATCACCAGTACCATGTAAATTTTATAAGAATATTGTAATGCATTATATTTTAAAATAAACCATTTTTTAAATAAATTTTGCTTAATTATCAGTATCTTCAATGTAGAGAAAAGCATAATAAAAATTATGACAAAAAATCAAATTAAAACAATTAAATTAATAGTAATTATCATAATTAAATTATTTTTTTATTCATAAATTATAAATTTGTCTCATAATTATATAATTTCATATTTTTTACAGCTTTGGTCGAAGTGCAGAATTTTGCTTCTGTACGCCTAAATTTTTCGTTTCAAAAAGAAAAAAAAATATTTTAAGACAAAAAAGAAGTAACTATTTTCATATTTTTTCAACATTGATTTATCCCAACGGACTACTTGCTTCATTTCAAAATGGATGACAATAAAATCAATTCATTGCACTTTCACATTTTTAAACTTTTCAGTCTATCATTATTTGCTGATCACTATTTTGAAACTCACCTATGATATTGTAAAAAAAAATTGTTATGTGGTTTATGAAATATCTTAAAGGTAAATAATTAAAAAAGCAATGATGTTTTTAAAAACCATTTTTTTTTTAATAATTGTAATGGTAGTGAATTTCCTATATCTTTTTTTATTAAGATGATCGAACAAATCAATGAAATCACTAACAATCTCTGCTTTTTCTTTCGAACCCTGACAAATGACTACCAATTCGAAAGTTACATTACTGAACTAGTTTATAAATGTCTTCTAGAACAAAAGAATAAGGCGTCTCAGAAATGGGCTATTTTTGAAGAGAAACTTTTTATTTGAATATATTATTTTCAATGTAGACTCTGCATTAGTCATTAATGAATTGCTGCAATTCTATAGATTCGTTATATTTCGTGTATAAGGAAATTATTTCATATCGCACTCGGGGGTAAATATGATGTATGAGTTCAGGCTTGTCTACATGCGTCGGTATGGTATAGCGTATAGCCTATAGAGCATTGAGCAACTTTTAAAGAATGAATTCTTCCTTCTATCTCATTTCTTCTTCCTTCCTTCTCTTATTGTTAGCTTAGTAAACATTATGTCGATAAACATAGAATTTTATATCACAGAGACTGAAAAAGAAATTACTGCCGCTATAAGATTGCAAAATGCTGAAATATCACGATAAGCAAAACTAAAATTGTGGTTCGTAATTTGTGAGAGCCTTGTAGAAAACTGGAGTACTATTGGGGCTTTTGAGCAAAAGAAAATTAAATCTTTCTTTACCTGTCATACAGATTTTATGTATCTCTTTTATTTTAAATAGTACAAAATTTAACTAAATATTAATTTCAATATTTATTTAGAAAAATATTTTCAAATCAACGAAATTTTTTTTTTCAGTTCTTTTTATTCATAAAGTAATAATCCAACATTTGCTGGATATTTTTTCTGAGTTCTCAAACAATTTATAAAATTGACCACTTATAAATCTTTCACTCTATATTGGATGTATCAAAAATGTTCTTTTCTTTGTTTACGTTCTAGTTTTAGAAAATCAGTTTTAGCGTCTCACAAAGCCAAGCGTAACTCAAACACTAATGAATATTTCGATGTCAAAGACAGTGTCAGCAACCTAAAAAACAATTGAAATTCAGTAAGCCCCGGGGATTTTAAATTGAAAATTGGTCTTACTTTTTGGAGGAAGTAGTAAGTGCATTAAAAGTGTGTCCAGAACTAGTGTGTTCTCATGGAAGAAGGAAGGGTAGGGCAATTTATGTTGGAGCGTACCTAATTAGAAATCTTATTTGTCTTAGTGTCTCAGAAGAAGAAGAAGGGAATTGCCCTCCGAATCTTTTAGAGAAAACTGAAAGGTCCCGGAGGGCATTGCAGGACACTGATGATTAGTCACACACACGGATATATTTGTAGATGTTATTTTGTTGTATTTAAGTTTTCAATCTTCTTTAAATAATTCTTCGTTCTGGTGTATAAAGATTTTTGATTAGTTTGTAGATAAGCTCATCGAATAAATTTGTTGTCAAATTTTCCAAGATGCGTTAGATAGTATTTCTTTATTAGATACAATTAAGAAAGGCGAAAACTCAACATCTGGATACTCAGAACATATATATTTGTGATGTGAAATCTCTGTTATCAACAAAATGTTATTATAGTTTTTAAAAAAATAAGAAAATAAATATATTTTTAAGTTTTTTTTAAAGAAATATTAAAGGTATTTCTGAATTGATTTTTAAAAATATTATGCTTTAAAATGAAGGAAAAATTTGTAACCAATTTTGAAATTTCCACTATTAGGTCACACTCTCCCTATATATATCTTGTTCAAATTTTCAAGCGTTAATAAAATACTTCTTATTCATCCACTCGAGTTCAAATATATTTTTTTTTAACTTGTAGTGGATGACACTTGATTTTAATGCAATTTTTTCAAATATTAATTCAATAATTAAATTTAATTAATTAATTTTAGATTTTTTTAGAATAAAGTTACATGTATCTAATAATAGATGTCTCCAGATGTAAGAGGAAAACTTCAACTTCATTTGTAAAGGACTTTTCTGCAATATAGTAAAAAAAAAACTAAAATCACAATTTGGATCAATAGGATAAATGTAACTTTGAAAACAATATGTTTATATATATATATATATTTATTATTCTTTGAAATTAATAAAATTACTATTTAAGCTTTATCTTTTGTTTTACTCTTCTATTGATTTCTATATATTCAGTAGAAAAATAAATTGTTTCGTTTTTGCTTTGTTTTGATTTAATAGATCAGAATAGCTTGGTACATTGAGAACACGAGGAGCCAGTAATGAAATCTTACAAGAAACGCCTCCTTAAAATTCCATGTCGTGAGCCACCAATCGGAAATTTAATTTATTAGGGCGAAATTTCCTTCAACTGGGCTGAAAGAGTGGATTATGTGTGTCTGATTCCCACAATTGTCAACCGTACTTCCAAAGTGCGAGTATAATGAAGAAAGTATACAGTGTTCTTCTTCATTAGCGCAACAGCCCAATAGTGGGCCAAGGCCGTTTGACTACTGACAGATTTTGAGATAGGAGATGCTTTCTACTACATGATAGGGTTATCAGCCCTATGACCAGTGAACTATAGTCATACTAGACAGGAACCTATGGTTTAAAGTGGATTGCGAACCACTACAAAAATCCATGATACCACCGGGACTTGAATCCGAAACTTGTGTCACAGAACCTCGAGTAACCTAGTCACTCGACCATCAGGTCTCGTAAAGATAGCTAACAGTTCTTTTTTTTAATATAAAAAATATATATCATGGTAATAGCTTTAGTAAAGTTGTACACTTGCTGAATTTTTCAAAAGTGTAAAATGTTAGACGGTTACTTGGCGCAATGGTACAAAAAATTGGAAAAATTTGTTACATCTTTGCAGTTTTAGGGGTGAATGATTTTTGCCAAAGCACCAGGCATTTGAGGGTAAAGATGGAAAATTTAAATATAAAGCTTGGAGCCGAACGGATCTACAGCACCTTTTAACCCAACTCTTCCTTCTCCCCCGTTGGGTAACCTGTTAATGTTCGGAATATAATTTTCAGACTGAAATCCCCTGATTCCTTTGAAAACAGGGGATCGTGAGTAATTTTTCTCTTTATTACCCTTTAGATAAGAGCGACGGGATTTTTTTCTTAATTCGACGGGAGGGATGTGTGCAGAATTTGCATTCCCTGTCGTTGGGACTCAGGAGGGTTGAAGGGAGGGGAGGGAGTGTCTGCCGCATTGTCAAGCTGAGTGGACGACAGGAGATCGGAAACACGTGTAGGAGACTGAAATGAATGTATTTGTAAATAGTAGAAGAGAAATATCTGTTGTTATACTGTGTTTAAATGGATTTTACCTCCATGACTAAAAAAATGAAAGTACATCTTAGTTAAAAGCAAAGGACTTAAAGATTTCATCATTATGATTTAACTGTAAAATTACTTAAAATATAATTTATATTAATATTATTTATAATATTAATTTAATGAATAATAGTGGAAATTGTTAATGATTTCTAATATTAAACCTGTATCTGAGGCCATGATGTCGAAATGTCATTCACAGTCGACTGCTTAGCATCATACAGAATTGCTGCAAATAGCTTAAACAAAATATATGCTAAATTTCAAAGTTTTCCGTTATTTTTTTAATTTTAATTTATATATTTTTATAATAGTATACGTTTTTTATTAAAATTTACATATAAATTGTATTTTTCTTTCCTTAATTAAAAGTTTCACTTAAGTCTTGTGTAGAACATTTCACCATATTAATTAAAAAATTAATACTATTTGTGATTTTCATTAAATGTTACTAACTTCATAACTGGAAAATATCATGAAAAAATTTCAGATTACTAAACTGGTAGTTGTGTTACTATTACTTTTACGAATATTTTTTATTTTTATTTTGAAAGTATTGATTCACTTTAATTAATTTTCTACTTTGAAATAAAGAATTGGTTCAAATTATGTATGATGAGGAAGAGAAAAGTTGATTAAAATTATCAATTAGTTTTAAGACGATTTTTTGTACAAAAATAAAAACAATTAGATCTACTATAGATTTTCAGTGCTGTTTGTTTAAGAAAATGAAATATGTCTTGAAAAAATGGAAGTTAAATGAAATTATAAATTAGGGGTAACCATTTTGGTATACTATGAAGTCTACTTTTGTAATTATTCTCCCTCTTACACGCTGGCTCTGTGGCGTTAAGGAGAAATGATCTGCTGACTACAGACTCTCCCTTAGATAGGAAATATATGTCACTCGATCCTGCGCATAACCGAGTTTCGTTTTTTCGCCTCAGAAATGGAGTCCTTTCATGAAGCTATACTTATCTGCCTCACTTTAAATATGTTAAGTATTGGTTGCCTCTAATTGTAAATGTGTGGTGTTTGTGGTGTGTCAACAAAGCAGCCAGTTCTCTAAACTTGTGCCTCAAATATCTCAACCCAATCACACCCATTTACAATCTGGTTGTCTAGCCTGCCCACTGCACTTTACAGTTATTTCTAATCCTTTTCGCTCATAAATAATTATGGCCTTAATAGTTTTGTCCCTTTGTAAATATTTCATAAATAGTTCTTAAGTTAAAATTAAGTGACTTATTTTATTCTATATATGGATAAATTTTAAAAAAATATCTTGACAACAAATTTTACACGCAAATGCTTCTTAGGTAAGCAGAAATTTTTCAATAGCGAAAAAATCAGTTTGAGATAAACTGCGCCAATCAATTACTTTAATAGAATATTTTTTAAAAAAAATTAAATTTGTTGAAAAGATGAAAAAAATTATAATTTATAATTTTGAAAAAATGAAATTTGTTGAAAGAAAATGAAAAAAACAAAAGACGAGAGAATGAAGGAAAAGGTTCTAATTACTGTACTTGTACCATAATTCCCTCCACATTTAAATGAGAAATATCCTGAGGGTGTGATATACAATGTGCCTATTAAAATTAATGAATATTTAATTTCAATAATAAACATGTTTTATTAATATGTTTTTTTTTTAATTTTTATTAATGGATATTAACAATAATACTAAATATTTTCTAATTAGAAGCTAGTTTGTCATTCAATGGAATTTTGTAAAATGGTCAAGTTTGCCATAACTGGGACATACACACAAATCTATTTCGAAGAAATAAATTTAAGATTTAACAAGAAACAATTTCAAAGTTTATTTTAATTTTTAAGAAACAATTTTTTTGTTGAGATCTTTATTATTCGTCTTGTAGTCTTCCAGTTAAAATATTTATTTATTTGATTTATAAATAATATTTTTCTCATAGCCATAAATGAATACAGAACATCTACAAAAAAAGTTAATAGTAAACAACTTATTTCTTTTTTGAAAGTAATGATTTAACATTTAAAATAATTGAAAGCAAATTCATTCTCATAAAAAGATGAACTTAGCAGTAAAAATTAAAAAAATTAAAGTATACAATTAATTGAATATTAAGAAAATTACTTATTATAAGGTAAATTTTAAAAAAAAATGTGATGATTTCTGCAGGCCTAAATTAAAACGTTCATTGATTAAACATGTTTTTAACATATCTCTTCACCGCATGTATGTTTGTTAAGGAACACAACTTCTGTACCTATGCTGTTACTGCTGATACTGCAGAGTTAATATCTAGTTGTAAATATCTCTGAATTTACAGAAACTCGCAAACATTTTCAGAGTTATTTGAAAAACTTATTAACTGTAGATTTAATTATCATTAGTTATTCTAAAAAAAAAAAAAGATTTTTCCCAAAATATCAGTTTCATAATATTAATACATTTTTTTAATATTATTACGAAGCTAAAGCGTAAAAATCGATTTCTTGAAGTTTAAATCTATTATTAAATTTTTGAAGATGTCATTTTTTAACTATTTAAAATTTAAGTAGAATTTTTGGAAAGCAATAGCATGTTTACAGTATTTTTATCAATGAACATATGGAAATTGAAGAGTTATACGGAACTTTTAAAACTAAAGTATATTAATTGTCAGACGTTTTTTGTAAATTTTTAACGTCTTTTTTTAAATGTCTTGTAAAATAATGAGCAATATATTCTTGTATTATGACATTTTTTTTTCATAAATTTTTGTATTTCTATCTTCTCAGAAAATATGATAAAATTTTCACATTTAGGAAAAATTTGTTCATTTTCCACTTGACATAAAATTGATGAAATACTATTTAATAATAGATCAAGATTGATGTACAAAAATCGAACCAAATAGATATATGGAATTAGAAATATGGAATAAAAGCGAAATTTGATCTTCGGAATTTGGTGTTCATAGAACATATTTGCTTTTATTTAACATCGGTCACCTTATGTATACCATGAACAGCCAGCCCATCGACGGCGACGAGAGAGGACAGTGCCTTCCAGAAGGACATTAATGGTTAACTGCCTTGTATTTTCATTTCATATGGAAAAAAACCTGCAATCCTTTATACAAGAAAATATTACATAAAAAATTACCGCATTAAAAGAAATGCTGATTAATTTCTAAACATTTAGTAAATCAGACGTGTATTGTGCGTTTATTTATGATTAATTGTTTCAGATTTGTTATGAATCTTATCTAAGTTTTGCTCGATAATTATTCTTTATTTGCTTTTATAAATTTTAACTTAAATTTATTCAGACAATGTTGCAATCTGATATAATATAACTTTATGCATGATTGCAGAGAAAATAAATTAGTCCATTGAAAAATTCAGGATAAATCAATTAAAGGAACTAAGTTGAGGGTAGTTAATATTAAGTCTAATCATAAAGAATCGTATAAGGAAGAAAGAATATTAAATATACGTTTCCTAAAATTATTAAAAAAAAATGAATTTTTCTTTCCTTTAACAGTCTGACAAAAAAAAATTATTTACATGCTATTTTGTTATAATTTACATATTAGTGGTTTAAAAATCTTAGCTGCCCTTTCGAAACAAAACACACAGTTTTTAAGACTCCTAATGGTTTTTAAATAAATATTGTGTTTATTTTATTTAATAAATAGTTATGAAGCCCCTTTCTTCGATAGCTCTTTCATACAAAATTAACACAAATAAATGTGGACTGTAATGATTTTTCATTTATTTAGGCAGCCATCACGCTCGAGGATGGTCTCGCCACACAACTTCTTTCTTTCACCTACTCGACTCCTTGCTTCGACTCGGGGTTTCTCCTTAGCGCTTTCACAGATTGCGCTACTTGCACAAACACCCTTTTCTGAAAATTGTGTCTGCTTTGTGGTCACAAGGTTATCATACAATTTATATGCACGTATTGCGTGTGTGAATTTATTTAAGCATCAAATCCTATTGACCTGAATGGAAAAAACTGCATTTATAAATGCAACCCTCAATCTCTTGGCATCCATCAATTTAAAATTCTTAGCGCATCATTCAAAACATTGTTTATTAAGCGAAAACTAAGAAAAGCAGAAACACGCACAAGAACAAGGCTTTCGTAGATTGCAAATGCTGAGGAAGCATTTTACTGCAAGTCTATTTTTCTTCCCTTAACCTGGCAGTAGAGAAAAAGTGCAAATGGAAAGCAACAGGTGACTAACTGAGATGCAACAGAGCACAAACTGTTGTCGATCGATCCGTAAAGAGCTGCCATTGTGTCAAGATTGACTGATGGCACATTTTAATTTGAATCTTTCTTGCTTAGAGAACATAATAATAACTGATGCCCACTACAACATTTTTTAGGCATCAAATTTTATATGAGATAAAAAAATTTTTATTATTATTATTATTGATGAAATTTCTTACTTTACTGTTTTTTTACGTTATTTATATGTTTCGTTGCTATTTAAGGCTTCTGAGGAATTTAAAAAGAAAAAAAAATAATTTGAATTTAAATAGAATTTAGTATTGGCTAGTATATAATTTGATGAATATTTTTAAAAATATATAATATTTTAGCAAGGTTTGTAACCTGATGTCAATTATAGATTGAAAATATTTCATTCATGTCAGAAATCTTAACATTAGTTTGCGTAAAATTTTTTTTTCAGTGAAATGATGACTTTGTCACATGTATCTCGTGTTCTATAGGATCACTGAACATAAATATTATCATATTTATTTTTTTCATACGCTGTTTTTTAATTTAATTTTATTTTTTAAAACGCAATTTATTAGAATCAGTTTTAATATTAAATGATTATTCTTTCCTATATTTCTACTTAAGCAGAAAGAGGGGAATGCATTGCATAAAATAGGAGAAGTATCACTATTGTTTTCCTTTGCAAATACCTACTTGTTTACTATTTCTAATAGCTGCAAATACTTAATTCCCTAATACTGTTTCTTTTGGTTGTCATGCGATATTTTATGAGAGTAGGAAAGTTATAAATAAAGCATGCATAAATTGTTCCTGGTCTTATTATTTTTTACATAAGAAAGGCGTGCGTTCAAAGAGCAGCAATTGATTTTGAAAAAAAATTAGATTCAATGAATACCGTCAGTAGTATAGTGAGTTTTTTTATAGTTAATATTATCTTCATTATTGTTTGAATATTTTAAAAAAATTATCTCGAAAAACGAAAATACGTATTTTCCTTTTAACTAATATTCAGTAAAAGAAATGAAAGTAAAACATATAAATAAGCAAAATGACATGCATGTTCCTATTCATATGCAATTGTCCTTGTATTCCTTATTTTTAATTTAGGATTCCTAACATGTCTATAATCTAATTTAATTTTTATTAGTCATATTTTTTTATAAATGGAAAATGTTTAAATTTTGAATAAAAAACGTTATTGAACTTAAATTTTAACGCAATAACTGTACTAACTTTCTCTATCATCATTTTCAGTTCTACATAAGATATGTAAATGCCTTATACAAATCCATCTAGAAAAAAATGCTTTTATGCACAGTGGTATTCGTAATATTTACGGCGAAGTTAAGTTTTGATATTAATAGTTATGATGTGTCAAAAGGCTGAAATAGGATACAAAATTATATTTTAACAAAAACAATTTATAGATATATTCATTATGATACAAGATACAGATATCTTGCCTTAATTCCATATGAATTATCAAGCTCCATATTGGAACACCACATGATACGCAACAACCATGATGGAATTTTAATACAATTAAATTTGCTTAAATATTTAACATTAAATAATTTATACTTTTGTCTCAAGTGAATATATTTAGGTAAGCAAATTTAAGAATTTTATTTACTGTTAATAATAACAGTTACCACAATGCAGTGGTCCCGCTATCTGGTGTATGCACCACATTCAGGTGTATGAATATGTGTTCACTGGCATTTTCAAGATATTATAAGTCTTCTATAACTGAATGATTGAATTGAACAAAAACATAAATATATCTTTGGGATTGCAATCCTCTACATAATTAATTCTTTTATTATATTTGTCGAATTTATAAAATTATTTAAAAATACATTCATAGATTTTTAATGAATTGTCATCCTTAAGCTTCGTGTTATCATCAAAACATTACAGCAAATAAATTGCTATAATTGCTGTGATGTAATTAAAATTAAAAATTGCAGTTTACAATAATAAACAAAACATTTGTATTTAGTTTCATAAAAAGTTATAATTTGGCTGCAAGAAATTTAAATTAGGCATTGCAATTTCTGAAATAAAACTATGAGTCATAGATAGACCAAATTGCATATTAAATTGTATAGTCGAGAATCACTGAGTAGTCCTTTATTGTCCACGTCGTTTAATGGGCAGATGGATGCATTCTGGTGTGGCCATGCAAAAGAAAGAAAAAGGGGAATGACATTAGATATCAGCCATTACATACGTTTTTCTGCATTAATTCTTCGATGCGCGTTTTTTTTTCAATTTGTTCATATTTTTATAAAAATGCTTTGTTCATAAAATTTAAGTTCTTTATATTTCGTACCCAAGTGGTAGTTTATAATGCATGCAATAATTGTAATTGATCTTTATGAACTCTATGTTGTGTATTTTTTAAAAGCTTTCATAAGTTTTCATAAAAATAATGCATCTGTCTATAATATTATTTCAATTCACAATTTTAAAACATAACATTTAAATTTCATATTTACATTTGCAGTGTATTATTTTTTACAATTGAATTACTGTGATTATTCGGAATATTTTTTCTGTTAAACTACTCGTATGTTATCCCATGTAATATATTATTTGACTGCTATATATAACAATATTTCAAAATTTGAATGAGTTGATTGACAAATTTTTCAGAAATATTCAAAAACAGCAAACGCAAAACAAAGAGATTATTGCTAATTTCCTAAGTTTTTGATTAGCTTTATATAAAGAGCTTTAAACATTCACGAAAATTTTTATTTTTCGTATCTATTAATATTGAAAGAACATATATTAACATAAAAGCAGAACGATTAGCAGTCTAATCGCTATTCATTTTGATATAAAATAATTTTTTACAAAATATTGATCTAAAAATCACATTAATAATACTTCATAAGAAGTTATACATTGAAACTAATTGCAATTTTTCCTATTTTTTGACTACGCATTAAATAATAAATTATGAATTTATTGAAAGTAATTTGAAAATTTAAATATCTTAAGTGACCTCCAAGAAGAAACACACTCTCACACACAAATTTCTTGCTTCATATATATAGAGAAATTGGTATTAGAGTAGAACCTCTGCAAGTTGCGTTTTCGACTTATGGAGGATTTCGACTTATTTGGATTTTGTAAAGAAAGTTTCGACTTATAGAAGTTTAGATTCTTTCTAACTTATTTTAAGTTGAGGTAAAATAAATAAAAATTCAAGTTACAGAGGTAATAAACATGTTTATTTACAACTTAAATGTTATATTATGCACTACAATAAAAAATCAAAATTATTCAGAAACAACCTTAAAATTAAAAATATTATGTATTAAAAAAGTCAATTATTATTATTTATTTATTTTTTTGCTTTACACAGTTCGATCGTTCTCTATCTATAGCATTATCTAAGCTATAAAGAGCAGAAAATTCTTTTTCTTCCGAGTTGCTATTTCATAGAATTAGTTATTCTATTTACTATATACTCATATAAAGTTTTCTAGGAAACAATGACGTGCATTATCGGCAAATTGTTAAAGTCGATAACTTATTTTTCTTTGAGATATTGAGGTAATTAGTTTCAAATGATCGAATTGTAAAGGTTGTAAAAAAGATTTAAAATCAAACATTGCTAATGTTCGAGATACAGAGGTACAATTTTTTTTTCGAGTTACGCAGGGAAAATATATACCAAAATGGCTTGTGGGATTGACCAATTGTTTTCGACTTATAGGGTTGAAACTTCGAATAATGGAGGTTTTGGGGCTTGAAGGGAAGGGAACAAAAAAATGTTTCGAGTTGTGGAGGTTTTCGACTTAAAGAGGTTATACTGTATTATATATTTAATGTTTGCGAAGAAATTTTAATGCGTATTTGTTTCAGATTGATTATTCCAATTCGAGGACAGAGCGTCACAAACACAGAGATAAAAATATAATTAAGGTTTATAAAAAGGCTTCAGAATTAGTATTATAGAAATTTTATGTACGATAATTCTGAAGACAGAAATTTTCATTGATCAATTTGGTTCCAGCATCTTTTTTTTTATCTTAATCAAGCTAAGTACGATTAGTTACATTAATATGAACTATGGAATATTGAAATAAGTAATTCTTTTTAATTGAATTTAATGATAGATAATTAATCACTTAGAAATATTTTACTAACAATCAGATAAATGTTCGAATGATAAACAATTTTAATCATTGCGTTCAGTAACATTTGACAACAAATAAGTTGATGTTTTAGTAATCAAACTCTTACCATTTTAATAAGCCAATATACACTCATGTTCATAAATTAAGGATAAGGAAGTTCAGGCAAAGAAAGAGACAGAAGCAAAACAAATTTGATTTATTTGTAAAGTCTATTTATTAAACAAAAGGTAAAGAGCGAAAAAATGCTATGTGTTTGACATAATCAGACAGGACATCAGACAAGTCTGATGCTGTGCTCCGTCTGTTTCTTTTGGCAGTAACTGCTAAATACCTGTCCTCATTCGGTATTGTAACTTGGGGGCGACCTGTGCTGTAACATCTACTCACATTACCATCATCTTGGAATCGTTGCCAAAGCCTGAAGACGACACTCTGGGCAATTCCAAGTTCCTCGGATACTTCCAGCTGGGTACGTCCACATTCCAGTCGTCCGATAATTCTACCACCTAAAAAATTATCCAAATGCTTTCTTTGGGCCATAACTATGCTGTTATTGCACTGAAAGGCTTTTAAAGCGCTTGTGAACAATTTTACTTCTTTGCCACCATTCCTTATATACCCCTCTCTTACGCTCTCGTCATTGTGACGTACTATCCGCGCCATCTGGTGGTTTCCTGTAATTTGCATATTCTTCTTCAAGATGTGTGTGATAATTCTACAGGTGAAATATTTATTTTAGAGTTCAATTTCTGTGGGATTCTGAATTATCCTTAATTTATGGACATGAGTGTAGTTTGTATACTTTTTTGCCAATATTTGAGAATATTTTAACACATAATGTTTTTCCTTTCTGTATTTAGAAATTTTCAGACTTCCTAGTAATATATGTCATGCTTATTAAAAGTCAAATTGATTTGTTTGCAAATTGAGCGAGCTGTATCCAGTACTTTTCAAAGCTGCCCAGTGTAACTTCTCGGTCTATACTAGATCGGTCTTCAAGAAAAATGCCACCTTCAGATTCATAGCAACATTTTAAATTTTATTTACAATATATATACAACTATATATATATAATGTATATATATATATATATAAATACAGAATTCTAATTACAAAAAATGGAAATGAAAATAAAAAAATAAAAATGAAAAAGATAAAAATTAGATACACAAGTGCAGTTCAGAGTTCGGAGATTTCCAGCGGTTTTGAGTATACGATGAATCTAAATACCTGGTCTGCGGCAGATTGGCATGATTCACGACACCATTAGGGACTCACTTCAAAGGACTTCACTTCACTTCAAAGAAAAAAACGTTCCTGGTCTTTTTGTTGCAGAACTCTGTCTCTTCACCAAAACTCTCCTTTTTAGACAATCCGTCAAGAGGAGGAAATCAGCTTTCCTCATTTCCCATTAGAGTAGACGTTTCTCAGCTCGAGGTCTATCACTAATCTCGATGGAACCACTCATCATATATAGATTGGTTGATATTCAATCTGTAATTGTTTCGACCTGTGAAGGCTCTAAGACATTCACTAATTTCCTGAGTCTCATTATGCCTGATACAGAATAACTGCTATCAGATTTGAGTGACAGGTTGTTCTCATTAGTGTAAACACTAATTGTATGTAATATAAGTACAGGCAATGAAGCTCGTCTGTTGTCAAATTTGAGTTATGGGTTTATAATATATTTTTTAAATAACATACAGTGGATAACAATAGTATTAGTAATTGCCTATAAATGATCATATTTGCTAACAAAGTATGTTTACAAATTTTATTTTAACACAGCGATTACAGAAAGAGAAAAGACAACGAAATATAACGAACTTTTCATTTAAATATTTTTTTTAGTCAAAATCTACGAGAAAATCCAAATTTAACATCATAAAAAAAGTATTGGCAAATTATGAAATTGACAAAATTATGAGAGAAAACAAAATCAATGTATGTTTAGTATTTTGTATGCATACCTTCTGCACTGTAACAGCTTGTAATCTATTTCTCATAGAGGAAACTAAGGTCTTTGTTGTACTGTTGGGAATTTTGTGCCACTCTTGCAAAAGTAAACGTTTGAGGTCGTCTTTACTTGAAATTTTATGTTTCTTGATTTCTAGATCCAACAGGTGCCATAAATTTTCAATTGGATTGATGTCAGGCGATTGAGGTGGGGTTTTTAATTGGCGCGGAGCATTGTAGAGTAGCCATTCACGGGTGAGATTCGCTGTATGCTTGCGGTCATTGTCTTGTTGAAAAACGAATGACGTTCCCAAAGCAAGATTTTGGGCACTGATTTTTAAGTTATGGCGCAAAATTTCAATGTGTGTACGTGCTGTCATAATACCATCAATAAAATGCAGGTTGCGAATTCCATTAGCTGCCATACAGCCCCAAACTAAGACACTGCCTCCACCATGTTTTACAGTAGCAGTTAAATGTTGCTTTTCCAATTCAGTATTTGGAAAAGCACACATATCGCCCACACATATCGTCGTCCATCACTGCCGAAAATGTTAAACTTTGATTCGTCGGAAAAAATAACTGTGTTCCAAAACTCTTCAGATAAATCAACGTGGATTTTGCGAAATCTAACCTCTTTTTCCTATTTATTTCAGCGATGAATGATTTCTTTCTAGCTGCCCTTCCATAATAACTTCTCTCGTGTAAAACATTACATACAGTCTGTACGCTGAAAGTCTTTTGCGAAGTGAAAGCAACATCTTAGCTATCTGGGGTGCACTTATTTTAGGGTTTTCTTAACCTTGTTAATAATGACACGTTCTTCTCTTGTAGAAAATATTCGAGGTCGTCCACTTCTAGTCTTATTTTCCGTTGATCCAGTCTCCTTGAACTTTTTTACAACACTTCTGAAAGTAAATAAACTTATATTGAACTGCACTCCTATAGCACGATAAGTTAAACCTTCGTTTCTGAGCCTAATAATCGTGTTTTTAACCCTAACGTCCAACTCCTTCGATTTCGAAGTCATTTTACTGCAGTAATCGCAAAATAATGCATAGACACTTTTGGAGTAGTTTTGCAGAATTTATACCGGTAGAGTTTCTTATCAGTCGAAACATGTGACTTCAATGTAACAAAATTTGCATAGCAGTTAAAACTTTGCCAATACTTTTTTGACATGCAAATTTTCGTTTTTGAAAGAAAAAATCGTAGAAAATGCAAATTAAAATAAAATTTTTACTATTTTTATATATTTAAGATGTCTTGTATTTAATTACGACAGCTAAAATTGCATAACATTTTATTTATTTGTCAATATGAATAAATTAAGGCAATTGCCAATATTTTTTTTTACCCATTGTACATTACTTTCTCCCGAGAATGAATTCTCAAAACTCTTCTCGTGAGAAAAAAATACTACGAAAGTATAACTATACCATATTTTGTTATGAAATACAGCAATTCGAATATTTTTCCCCTTTTGTCAATGAAGAGAAATGATTTTCAACAATTCTTCGGTGAACCTTATATTTTTAATCACGAAAAAAAAAATAAATAAATAAAAATAGCAATTTGTGTAGCATCTCTTACATCGTGATAAAATTGGAGAATTGGATTGGAGAGAAAAATTGGATTTTGGTAAACATTTCCTGTAGTTTTGAATTATTTGCCATTTTAGTAATCCTATCTGCCGCCGTATTTCTTGATAATGCAGTGTCTCAAAATACCTGCACTATTTTCTAAGCAGATGGATTTAACAGCATTTATCATACAGTGCTTGGTTCAATAACCGTGGGGAAATGCTAATAAGTAATTTATTCCATAACTAGATCTTGTTAGTGAATGATTAATTTTCATAAGTACTTGTTTCTGGCTACTTAGTAAATACTACTGTGCCCAAAAAGTAAAACTAATTTTCAATTTAAATTTCCCGGGCATGAAATTTGCGTCAAAATATTCTAGTGTTTGAGTTACGCGTGGCTTTGTGCAAGTGCGACTTTGTCGATTTTTGAAATGTTTGAATTAATTGAGCAAAATAACTTGCATTAAATTTTGTTTGCGGAATGAATATTCATGCACAGAAACGCTTAGAATGTTGCAGAACTAATTTGAGGAAAGAAATATTGGAAAGAAATGTTTACAAGTGGTATAAACAGTTCAAAGAAGGCAGAGAACACTTACAAAGAGCCTTCTTGTATATTATCAACCTTAATCGACGAAGCTCACGTCCAAAATATTAAAGATTTGGTACTTGTAAACCGTCGATTTACAATTAGAGACCATGCTGATGATATTAGAATTTCAAAGGATTGGTCAATTCCATTTTAAAAGATGTTTTGGGCCTCACATTGAATTTTTTGGGAAAACATCGTCGCGTTGAAGTGTGTAAAACAATGCTTTCTGACTGCTAGGACAAGTTGAAAAGTATCATAAATGGAGATGTGAATTAGGATCTATGCTTACGAACCGGAAATAACGGATTAATCGAGCTAATATCGTGACAAAGGTGAAGCAAGACTGAAAAGAGCACACCAAAGTCGCTCAAAAATCAAGGTCATGTTGACTGTTTTCTTCGATTAAAATGGTGTAGTGCATTATGAGTTTCTTCCGCTGGCCCAAACTGTCAACAAAGAATATTATGCGAGCTTTATGAATCGTTTTCGTGAGGCTAATTTCAACATTTATGGAAAAACATTTATGGAAAGACCACTCTTAGGTTTTGCATCATGATAATGGGCCAGCTCACACTGCATTGATTCTTCGTGACTTTTTAGCCAAAAAGGAAACCTCCATATCATTCCACAACAACCTTATTCACCTGATTTAGCACCGTACAACTTCTTGCTATCAGCCGTACTCAAAATACCATTCAGAGGACACCGTTTTGAGTCGATTTAAAAGATTCAACTTGCCCTGGCCAATGACTTTTTAGCATGCATTGAGTTGAGTGGAAAAATCGTTGGCAAAAGTACATTGTATCAGGAGTGAATTACTTTGAAGGCAATGAAATAAATTTGAAAGAATAAATGAAGAGGTTTTGAAAAAAATAAAAATTGGTCTTACTTTTTGGACACAGTAGTAGGCAAAATACTACAGTTAATTTATTATATTTATTCTGATAAATTAATGTTTTTGCTCTTAGAAATCTATTTAACTTATTGTTGCATCAACAATTTTAAATATGTATTAGATTATGAAATATAACTTTACGAATATATTTTTTTAATTAACAGATTTATATTTCATAATTTAATAGATAAGTGAAAATATTTTGTATACTTTTTTGCCAATATTTGAGAATATTTTAACTTATAATTTTTTTCCTTTCTTTATTTAGAAATTTTTAGACCTCTTAGTAATATGTGTCATTCTTATTAAAAGTCAAATTAATTTGTATGTGTATTGTAAGAGCAATAACAGGTATTTTTGAAAGCCACATTGCATAACTGTACTATATTAGATTATGAAATACGCCATGCGGATATTTCTTCCTCTTTTATCCTTGAAGAGGAATTTTTTTCCAACAATTCTTTGGTAAACCTTATATTATTATCGCAAACAACAAAGAAGAAGAAGAAAAAAAAAAAAAAAAAACAAATTTTTTTAAAATCTCTTATATCCGTGTCTTCAACAATTATAAATGAAAAAAAAAATGAATTTTGGTTCATATTCCCTGTAGTTCTGAACTTACGTTATCTGTCATTTTAGTAATTCTAGCTACCACCATATTTCTCGAGACATTTCATTATGTCTCAAAATACCTGTACTTTTTTCTGAACACACGAATTTGACAACATTAAACATACAGTCCTTGATTCAACAACTATCGAGAAATGATCTTGAATCTTTTGCTAATAAGTAACTTATTTCGTAACTAGTTCTTGTTAATGATGATTACTTTTCATAAATTTATTAAGTACTTGTTTCTAGCTACTTAGCGAATACTACATTGCATTTTTGCGAAGCACAAAAAATGTTTAAAAAATTTTAAATGTTTTTTTGTTAGCAATATAATGTTGATATTGCTGTATTTTTTAGCAACACTAATCGTTTCTTTGCAAATTAAGTACTTAATGTTATTGTTTATTTCCATACAAAAATAGTTCAATTTCCAGCTTCCTTGAAATTTTCTTCTCTCTTCATCAATCTTTCTTTTTTATTTAGCGTTGGAAGCGGTATTTTCTGTAATAAAAACAGCTCTTCAGATTTAAATTTTAAAAATTCAAAAATGTGCAATTACGTATACTTAAAATGTTTTGGATAAATTATAAAAAAATTCAACTCAAAATTCTTTAACATATCGACCGGGGCAAAGAAACTAGCGTCGCTGTCTTCAGACGCTAGTTCCAGCACTTGGTATTATTCTAAGAAAATATGTACCTGCCCCTTGACTGTTGCTGTCAACTGTGCGTTGCAGTCAAACTTACCTGCTGTATATCGAACTGGAAGCAGAAAATAGATTAAAAAACAAACTGTGTTAATGTGTCTGGCAAGAGTCCCAACAGCGACTTACAGGGCTAATTTATAATTATTTGCTCCATATTTGGCTAAATAATTTTGGTTGCGCACAGCTTCAGCATTATAAAATTGTATCTTCAAAAATATGTTGCTATGAGTGTAATAACTGATTGTACTTCTGTAATTACACTATGTGGAAGAAAGTGACGGGACACGACACTATAACGACATAAACCCATATTTATTAAAATTAATAGGAGGTAGGGCCTCCTTTGGCTGCGATCACAGCTGAAACCCTTCTGGGCATGCTTTTCACTAAATTAGCCGTAATGGCAAGAGGAATTTCCTTCCAAATGTTTAACAGGAAGTTCCATAGTTCAGGCTTGCTTTTGGGGAGTGGGGTGCAGGCCCTCAACCGACGGTCCAATTCGTCCCAGAGATGTTCAATTGGGTTAAGATCAGGGCTCTGCGCCGGCCACTCCATGCGTTTAACGTTGTTGTTCACATACCAATCAAGAGTCCTCCTTGCAACATGGCAAGTTGCGTTGTCGTCTTGATACCAGCAATCATCCATACCGTACGTTGCCCACAAGGTAGGAAGGACATGGTTGTCGAGAATATCACAGTATCTATCGGCATTCATCGCACCATCAACCTTCACCAGTGGACCAGCCCCATACCAGGAGAAACAGGCCCATACCATCAATCCTCCTCCACCAAACTTTACAGTTGGGACGACACACTCGGGCAAAAGGCGTTCTCCTGGTAAACGCCATACCCAAACACGTCCACGGTACGTAAAAGGGTAAATCGTGACTCGTCCCTCCAAAGGACGCTTTTCCAGTCATCCAGAGTCCAAGTACGGTGGTCTTTGGCCCATCGAAGGCGCGCTTTCTTGTTGGTTTTCGTAACGAAAGGCTTATGGGCCGCCGAACGTCCAGTGTAATCTAACTTATGGGCCCCGATACGAAGAGTCTTGGTCGAAACGGCCACACCTGTGGCTTGTCGAAACTCATTAGCGATGTTATCCATGGTTGTTTGACGGTTACTTCGAATCTCCCTGCCGAGCACCCGCCGGTCCCTGCTGGGGAGAACTGTAGGTCGTCCACTTCGGGGTTTGTTCTGACAGTGTCCCTCAGTCTTGTAGCGACACACAACATGTGCTACAGTTGATTTTGAGCAGTTACGGAGACGGGATATCTCCCTAATTGACACCTTGGCAAGATCCAATCCAACCAACACACCTTTCTCGAACTCAGACAACTCTTCCCGTGGCGGCATCTTGACAAAAAACAACTCTAGTCGACTCCACAGAGTATTTATAAGATATGGCTGACACATGATACCTATTATTGCGCATGTGTCAGCTGTATTGTCGACTTTTCTACTTTTCGAGGGGTGTCCCGTCACTTTCTTCCAGATAGTGTACATACATTTGTGATTACAGTGTAATGACAAATTAATTATGTATGTAGCCACAATTATTTTATTAATTTTAATTAATTATTAATTTTATTTAATTAAATATTAAAATTTGTTTTGTTTTTTTTATAAAAAATTGTTTTTAAAATAATTTATTGTTTGCCATGTATTGTTTTGTTTTCATTCAGCGCATCGTGGCTGCCTGTGACAAAAAATACATCAGGAGGTGCCAGTTTGATACACTTGACCTATGTAGATGGAAATTTAAGCACAATATGGATCAAATTTATGATATAAATTCAGACTTCATTAATTATTAGTAAGCACAGAAAAATAATTTTTAATAAAAAAACTCATGTGAGCAGTTTTTAACATAATCTATTGTGGTATGCCTTATTTATTTTCCAGTAAGACAACATCCTAAATTAAACCCTTAAGCAGACAAAAAGGAAGAAATTGTTAATTAAGTACTAATTACTTAATCGTTTTTATTTTGGTTACACATTTTCTTTTTTAATCATGTCACTTAAAGCAATAAAATGTAGAATAATGGGTAGAGAAAAAAAAGGAATAAGTACGCTCGAATAAATATGGTATTTAGATAAAGCTTTTAATGTTATTTAATTTCAGCGATTTAAACTAATTTTTGAAAGAGCAATGCGGAAATGTACTTTTTTAAAGTAACACCTCGTGGAAAAATTTAATTAATAATTCGTGTAGCACTGGTTCTTAGAATAAAGTAACAGAAAAAAGTATTGATAATTATAAATCTATATTTTTCATTAGAGATGGTGGAATGAAAAAGTCTGAAGATATTGAAACGAAGATATGATGTTTCGATGATCGAAGAACATAATAGAAGTAGACAGTTATGTATATATATATATATATATAGCTAGTAGCTAGTTTTATATATATATATAGGCGTAACATTTATCTTTTACTTATTCTACCTGTTGCTTATGGATTTTTTACTAAAAATTTTCTGCTACTTTAAATCTTTGATCATTGTTCTTATTAAAATGCCACTTGGTGCAAATTTGGTTTGTCAAATTTATATTGCACTCTCTATTATTTAAAATATGAAATTTTATATATTCATGCTGAACATATTTCTTCAGATTTCTTTGAACGGTTCGCTGGTATCTTTCTTAATTAAATTTAGCATAATAAAAAATATATAATTGCATTATATCTGAATAATGTTGACACCCCATTGTTAATATATTTAAAAAGAACAAAGTATTTGTAAATGAGTGCCTGTATTTTCTTAAAAATACAATATTTAGATGTCCAATTTGCACAGGATCTTTTTAATTTTATCTAGTGCGAAACCAAATATCGTTTATCAAATTCTTATTAGCTATCTATTAATGAAACTTTAATATATTTTTAGCTATTAACCTTAATTTTTAACTATTAATATTTAAATGAAAGTTTATTTTTTTTTATAGCTAAATTTCGATTTTACATTTCTAATTTAAAAATCGACAATTTCTATATTCATTACTTTTAATATTCATTAAAAAAAGAATAGAAAAATACAACATAAAATAAATTAGAATCGAGAGGTCAAAAGAAAGCCCAATTTTTTTTCTATCAGTGTGTTACGTTTTTATGTTGAAAATATTAAAAAAAAATATTTTTGATAAATAAAACAAAAATAGTTGAAGGTGTAGTAAGCAATCATTCAAATAGACGGACGGGATGTACCTACAAAAAGGGGCAATGATACAAAAAATAATTTTATTAATTCAAAAAAAGTGATAAATAAGCTGGCAAAAAAGAAAAGTAGATTTCATTTTAATTTATAATGTTATGTAATCTTTTTAGAAATTAACTTTTAATTTTTTGATAACTATTTTAGTTTTAGTCTTATCTTTTTTTAAGCATTTGAACCAAAATTAATACAACGTAAAAATTATTAATAAATGATAATTAAAATTGAAATTTGGACTTTAGATATATTTTCTATTATTTATAATTTAATATTGCCATTTAAGTTTTCTCAAACCATTACAGTTTATTTCGTAAAATTCTTTCCAAGAAAATATGTGTTCATTTGTATATATGCAAACAAAGCACACTATTTTTTGGCTACAATATAAATATCTTATTCAAGAAAATATCTCTATGAAGGAAAAAAGACACATTTGTTTGTTAGATATGATGCATATTCATACATTAGAAAGTTTAGATATGAATATATTCATATGCACATGCAGCATCATTATTATGATATACACTGAAGTGACAAAAGTCATGGGATACCTCTTAATATTGTGTCGGCCCTCCTTTCGCCCGGTGAAGTGCAGCAACTTGACGTGGCATGGACTCAACAAGTCGTTGGAAGTCTTCTGCAGGAATATTGAGCCATGCTGTCTCGATAGACGTCCATAATTGTGAAAGCGTTGATGGTGCAGGATTTTGGGTACGAACAGACCTCTCGATGATGTCCCATAAATGCTCAATGGGATTCATGTCCGGTGATCTAGGTGGCCAGATCCTTCGTTGGAATTGTCCAGAATGTTCTTCAAACCAATCGCGAACAGTTGTGGCCCGGTGACATGGCGCATTGTCATCCATAAAAATCCCATCGTTGTTTGGGTACATGAAGTCCATGAATGGCTGCAAGTGATCTCCAAGTAGCTGAACATAAGCATTTCCAGTCAATGTTCGGTCCAGTCGCACCAGAGGACCAAGTCCATGCCATGATAAAACAGCCCAAACCATTACGGAGCCACCACCAGCTTGAACAGTGCCTTGCTGACAGTTTGGGTCCATGGCTTCGTGGGGTCTGCGCCACACTCGAACCCTACCATCAGCTCTTACCAACTGAAATCGAGACTCATCGGACCAGGCCACGGTTTTCCATTCATCTAGGGACCAACCGATATGCTCACGTGCCCACGAGAGTCGCTGCAAGCGATGTCGTTCTGTCAGTAAAGGCACTCGAGTCGGTCTTCTGCTGGAATAGCCCAAGAAAGCCAAATTTCTCCGCACAGTTCTAACAGACAAGTCCCTTGTTCGTCCCACATTGATTTCTGCGGTTATTTGACGCAGTGTTGCTTGTCTGTTAGAATTTACGACTCTTTGCAGACGTCGCCGGTCTCGGTCGTTAAGTGCAGGCGGTCGACCACTGCGCTGTCCATGGTGGGATGTTATGCCTGAAATTTCATACTCTCGGCACACTCGTGACACAGTGGATCTGGGAATGTTGAATTCCCTAACGATTTCCGAAATGGCATGGCCCATGCGTCTAGCTCCAACTAACATTCCGCGTTCAAAGTCTGTTAATTCCCGTCGTGCGGTCATCATCACGTCAAAACCTCTTCACATGAATAACTTGAACAGAAATGAAAGCTCTGCGAGAGCACTGCGCATTTATACCTGTTCTACGCGATGCTACTGCCATCTGAAAATTTACATATTGCTATCCCATGACTTTTGTCACTTCAGTGTATCTATGCCGTTGTTTGCTATTTATCTCCATGTCGTAACCTTTGAGCAGGATTACTAAGTTACTGAAGAGTTTTATATTACCTCATTAAATTTTGTTTTTATATATTCATATACACACGCACAAGCGCAAAGTAATGCATGGAAGAAATAAGCATTATTATTGTTACTAAGATAAGTTATAAATCGATAATGCACTTTATTTGCTAATTATCCCCATTTGTCTCCTAATCTTCGATCATCATTTCTAAATTATTGAAGAATTTTATGTTTCTTTATTAACTTATATGATAAACTCTGAAATAAAACGAGAAATTTCAACTTTTAAAACAATACCTGAAAATTATACTGAGCATTCATTCTATTTTCCATAATATTTATTTTCAATTTAATTTTGAAGTCTAAATAAAATAATTTTCTGATCTAGCATACTATCTATAAAATAAAATACGTTTCGTTTAAAAAAGTTACATTTTTAAATAAAACAGGCACTAAAATGCTTTTCCAGTTTACTTCTTTATTTTTTTTTTTCAGATATACGCCAATGCATGTCTTCCACAAAATAGGATTATTTTCTCGAGATACTGAAACAAAATCGTTTTCTTATCTTACATCTGATACAAAAAGAAAGAGTGATGCAAAACCATCAATCTATGATAATTCGAAGCATCTCTTGCTCATTTTTTTTCTCTTCAAGCAATGTCTTCCATGTAAAAAGAAATGAGAAAGGTGAGTGTGAATTCATGAATGGTGAAGTGTGAAATAAATTCAATTCAGTCTGACACAGATCCCACTTGTAAAGCAGAGCCCATTTCACCAAATGTAATTTTTATGTTAAAAATACCCTACGATAGATATTTGAAACAACCTCTCAGAATTTAATTAACGGCCATTATTCGTATCTACTTTATTGAAAGTGTTAAAATTTGTAAATCGGAAAAAAATACGCTATTCAATTTTTTACATACAAGCTAAAGGTTAAAAAAAAAACTTTCCTGCGCTAATCCCGGCCCCCTGCTACATTGAGGGAAGAGGGATACCTTGCTGTGAGGCAACAGCGATCTCCAATCTGCTGTTACGGAATTGGAAAAAAGATCAAGGTCATTCATAAAAAATCATTTCCGGCCAGTTGCCTTATGCCGTTGTACTTAATAATCGTTCCGGCAGAAGAAGAAAGGGGAAATTTTTTTTCATGGGTGTTAAATATGATGTCAACAACAGGAATCAAGATGAAAAGAACATTCGCCACTTCATTCAACGTTTTCCTAAAATATTTCTTTTGTGCCTTTTCCACTTATCACCTATATACATAGTATACATATATTCGGTTTAGAGTCCCGGAGGTGCCTATGATGTTTTTTGTAGTTTGAAATCCACTTTTAACAGTAGATCCCGTCTGATATGACTGCTGAACGTATGGCTGACAACCCTACCCAGTAAAAAAGAAAATATATCCTGTTTCAGAATCTGCCAACAGGCAGACGACGTGGTCCTTCATGGATTGTAGTGTCAGGGAGTTAGTTAGTCATATATATATATATATATATATATATATATATATAATATATTTAGAGAAAGAGAAAGATGAATATGATTAAATATTCTGTTACCCTGATTCTATTCTTCTGTACAAACCCTGCAGTAGCTTCAATGTAGGGTCTTAAACTACAGTGCTTTTTTAAATTTATTTCTAACTCTCGGACAAATCTCTCGACTGTATCAATACTTTCATTATCAAGAATTTCGTTATACATTACATGGGATTGCCGCCGTGTTATAATCGTATTCGATGAAATATTAGTGGTTATTTCTAGATAATGCATTAAAATAAGCAAGCATCTTTGCATTAACATATATTTATTAAAAAAAAGTCTTCAGATATAATTATTAGTAAGAAATTTAGCTTTGTTTTTAAACCATTTTCTACTTTTAAACTCATTCACCTCTTTGTTTATTTAATTTACTATCAAAATAGCTTATAATTTTATTTGAATAGTTAATTTTCCCGCCAATGTAAAACATTTCCCTTAACACGAAACAACTTTCCTTTGAATAGATATTTTAAACTTTCAATAATTCATGTTCTACTTAATATTAATTATTTACAGAAAAACTAAATATTCTCATTTATAACTTGAAACTGTGGCCAAAAAAGAAATTATTCATATTAAATTTAATGTCCCATATTGAAAGCATGAATTTACGAAATCTTTCACGAAAGTAAGCAATGCATTTAATTTTTACATAAAATGTTTTAAAGATCTTATGTCTTCTCTTTAAGACTCCATGTCCTTCAGTTAAATTTTAACTCACAAGTATAAATAAACTAAATTGAAAGTAATTAAACATTGCAAATAAACTTAGAAGAAAGAAAGACATACAAATAAAATTATATCTAAGTTATTATTATCGTGTTATCTAAAGGACTAAGTGTTATCTAATTAAGATTGATCTGGACCTTTTATATTTTATATAAAGTTCTAGTTTTTTAAGCCCATAACTTCTAGCTAAATTTTAATGTCCTTCAATTGCGTTGTAGTTCAATGCATGGTAAAAATTTAGAAACCAAAAATCATAAAAAATTTGTCGAAATGATTTATGATTTATCATTTAACATTTTAAAAACTTTTAATAACATTATCTAAATTTTTGAGAACATTAAAAATCCTTTTTGATAGTTTTTAAAATTGACAAAGGGGCATAGTAGTTAATTGTACAACGTGATTCTTCATTTCTCATAAGTTATGTGAAATAAAACTTTGCTTAGTAGAATGTTTGATCTTCATTATTGTAAACTGAGTTATCTTAAATTTCTTAATTGCTATACTTTTAAGGAGAGAGCATGATTAAGAATGAATCTATTGATAAAAAAGATTCTCTTCACTTGTGTGGAAATCTTTATTCTCAATCTTAATTATATAGAAGACCCTATAGATGGGTAAAATGGTTTGATTTTCTATGAGTGAATTTTTACGCCAATTATTGTCTTCAGAAGATATATATTAAAGGAGCTGACATGAAAAAGATGATATTATTTTTCTGTGGCTCTTTTCTACGATTATCACCCTATGCGAAACGTTGGTATATAGGAGTATTTTACCATTCGAACTTAAAAAATAATTTTGTAAATCGAAATTTGATAAAATATTTATCAATAATTATTATTATTATATAAATCATAAATTATAATGAGATTTTTAAAATCCATTAAAATAATTAATTTTTATTAGAGTTATTTATATTTTAAAATCCTTACTGAATGCATTATTTAATAATAGCTTTTTATCTCCATAGTTTGGCAAATGCTTCATAAATAATTAAAAATATTACTGAATATTAATTTTATAATATGGAACACATAATCAAATTAGCCTGACTCCGAGTACATCTAATCAATTTCGATATACAGAGAAGTAAAATTCAGAGAACTTTGGTTGTACAATTGTATTGCATTGTAAGAATGTGATGAGTTTCGTTGTTCGATTGCAATGTGGTACGATAATTATATATTGTTGTAAGAATTGATGTGATAATAGCAATGATGTTTAAATAACACCAATGTAGTTAGCCTCACATACAAATATTAAATGAAAATTTAATGTATTAAATGTAATTAATAATACAGAAAAAATAATGCTTTTTAACGCAGAAAAATCACAAACAACTATCAATATTTACAAAGATTATTGGCATGCTAAATAATTAAAAAACCTTGCTGAAGTTCAAAATGCTGTCAAAATTACTTATTACATTCTCTTACTTTTCTTGAATGACTTTCTTAATTTCTTAAAGGATTAGAAATGAAATTGCAGTTTTCTTTAATGAAAATAGTTTTTAATTAAGTTTTCCCTTAATACAAAAAAAGTAGTAGCTAAAAATTTGGGGATAAAATAAATTGCTGGGTTAAAGTATTTTAATATGGTAGTATAGTACCATAGACTGTTCATGGCATTATTCATTTACATGCCATGAACAATCCATCGATAAAATGAACAATATTATTTTCCAGAGGTATTACTCCATGTTTGCAATTTATATGGAATAAAACCAAGAAATTTATTAACCAGCAGTTTTACTATCACATGAGCAAGTATGCCAATATGTTCTCATAATAGTCACCAAATAAGAAATTATCATTAGTGACTAAAATGCAAGCCGCCGTATTCTAATCTTAGAATTTATATTAATTTAACCTCTAATATTTATACTAATATTAACTCCAAAAACTTTCAATTTATTGTCTGAAATGAAATTGAAATAATGCTTCTTAATGTCTGATACAAACACAATATGAAAACTGAATTACATTCGTTCCTTTCTCTACTTGAAATTTCTTCTATTCATAAATATCACATTTCAGTTAATGTTTAGAAAATATGTTTCTTTACAATCCTATTCTAAAAGTCTTCGATTCTACATCCCTAAATTACTAAACAAGAAAATATGGATCCTTGAAGCAAAGAAATTAGATTCGTAAACGATAAATTTCATTAAAAAATAATTGTTAACGAAAATATTTACCACTGCATATATACAGTTAAAAATAGATGTGATTTCTAAACAGTATTTTGGAACTATTTTAAGCTGGATTGACAATGATATGAGATTTTGGGACTGAAATAAATATATTTCCTTTCATTCGACCCCTTAGGCAAAAATGGGTGAAAAATCTTCCAGTTCAAAGCATCAATAGCTTTCGTCTTGCTAACAGTTCTTGCTCTCATGTTTACTTCCCAAACATAAAATTTCTTTTCACCCACCACCCTCCCACATAAATACATGAATAAAAAAGATGTAAAAAAATAAAATATTTTCAGGTGTTTATGATTGGATCTTTGAAAATAAAAAGAATTCTCAAAATCAAAAAGGAGAAAAGACGAAAGAGCTACAAATGGAGTGACTGAAAGGAAGTATGCAACGAATGGCAAAAATATTCCTGCGTAGAACTGGATGTGTCTATTAAAAGATATTTTACAATTTATTTTCAAACAGGATGATTTGAAAAGGGAAGAAAATTGTATTTTCCTGAAAATATATTTCTTGTTATTTATTTATATTGTATTTCGAAGAAGTCGTTTGCTTGCTCACAGGCTCAAAGAAATGAAAACGAAAAAATCACGATTCAAATGTTTTTAAAGAATAAAACGTTATAAAAAGAAATATATAAATTTCACAGTTTGTCGGAATAGCAGTAGGAAAAATATGTTTCAATCTTTATCTTAGATGAGGAAAAATATTTTATGTACAGAAAAAAAGCTTTTATTCAATATTTTTTGAATTATTACAAATGTAACCAATATGGAAGTTAATATGTAGAATATCTTAACAAAAATGTAACAGTCATTCTCTGCCCTTGTTTTTTTATACATTAAAATATATTTCAATCCTTATCTCATATGAAAAAAAAAAAGATTTTATGAACAAAAAAGGGTTTTATTTAATATTTTTGATAATTACAAACATATACAATATGGTAGTTAATTTGTAAAATATCTTTACAAAATTATAACGAATTTCCTTTCCACTTGTTTTGTTAAACAGTAAAATATGCTTCAATCCTTATCTCAGATGAAAAAAAAGATTTTATGAACATAAAAAGGTTTTATTTAATATTTTTTGATAATTACAAACGTATACAATATGGTAGTTAATTTGTAAAATATCTTTACAAAATTATAACGAATTTCCTTTCCTCTTGTTTTGTTAAACAGTAAAATATGTTTCAATCCTTATCTCAGATGAAAAAAAAGATTTTATGAACATAAAAAGGTTTTATTTAATATTTTTTGATAATTACAAACATATACAATATGGTAGTTAATTTGTAAAATATCTTTACAAAATTATAACGAATTTCCTTTCCCCTTGTTTTGTTAAACAGTAAAATATGTTTCAATCCTTATCTCAGATGAAAAAAAAAAGATTTTATGAACATAAAAAGGTTTTATTTAATATTTTTTGATATAATTACAAACGTATACAATATGGTAGTTAATTTGTAAAATATCTTTACAAAATTATAACGAATTTCCTTTTCCCTTGTTTTGTTAAACAGTAAAATATGTTTCAATTCTTATCTCAGATGAAAAAAAAAAAGATTTTATGAACATAAAAAGTAAAATAAATGTATAATTAATATTTAATATTTTTTTATTATTACAAATGTACCCAATATGGTAGTTATGGTAGTTAATTTATAAAATATATTTACAACGCTATAACAGTTTTCCTCCCCACTTGTTTCTTTAAATAAAAAAATTATTTATTTTTCAATTAAACTATTTAAAAATAGCCAATTATATGCATGCATTTCTACCAATCCTTTAAGTTTCTATTTCTTTTTTTCGTCTTTAAACTAAATTAAAATATACAAACATATCAGGCGGATACGAAAATATATAAGAATTCTTAAAAAAAAAAAAAAAAAAAAAAAAAAAAAAAACACAGAACAATCTTTTTAATGCCTAACAAGATTAAATACTATGCTCTTAATCATTTTGTCTCTAAATTTTAATTATTTTACTTAACTTTTTTTATTGATGTCTATAGTGGTTCGGGATTCACTTTAAACCATAGTACCTGGTCTAATATGACTATTGGGAGTAGGACTGATAACTTACCCCTTAAAAAGAAAACATGTCCTGTCTAGAAATCTGCTAGTAGGCAGATTGTCTTGGGCCACCATGGGGCTGATGATGATGATGATGAGCATTCCTTCTAATGTTCGTAATCTTAGTGAATCTTTTTCTAAAACTAATAACTAAATATTATTAATCCAAATCGTTAAATTTTAAATCATAAAAATAGATAAATATTTTTATCTTAGTATTCAAATATATTTTTCTATGTAGTAGATTAGAATAATGTTATATAGTACAATAAAGTTGTAATACTATATTCTAGACATTAAAATAGAATTAACATCAATTACTAGGCTTCCATTTTCTTTTCTTTTTTAAAGCAAAACTTATTTTTTAAATCTCATTCATCACTTGTTATTTCTTTCTAATGTATTTGTTGTTTTATATTTTTAAGCATAGGAAATAAATTAGGTTTTTAATGAAAATTTCACCTTAAATTTTCAAATTAAATGGAGTAGATATTTAACACTTTTTTTAGTTATAAAGAAACTTCACTATAAGATGGAATGCAAACCAAACGTGATATATTTACTTTCAAATAAAAAAAAATTAAGTTTTTTAAATAATTAGTAGTTTTCATGCATATTTTTATAGATCAATTATTACTAAGTATGCATCATTTTAAATAATTCCATAAATTATTAATTTGTTATTAGTGAATATACATTGTTTTTTAATTCATTGAATTTTTTAGAATTCGTCAATATCCCTAATACAGAATTTGAAATTATTCAAGATTCCCTGAACTACACAATTTGAATGAACACATTGAATTTATCTATTGACATTACATTCATTTCCTGGAAGTCGCAAAGTACTTCAAATGATGGAGGACCGATAAAGATGCGTATTAAATATTTATCATGGGGCAGAAGCAACAAGTCTTAGGATGCGAAAGGGAAAATCAGCAAATTGAAGATTCGCGATTCCCATCGGATCGAATTCTCACTGAATAGAGAAATGTTTTATGGAGAAAGGTACTGAATGTTGAAAAATCCCTATGAAAGCGATATGTGAAAATTAGTTATTGAAAATTTTATACTGCATCTACGCATACTTTATATATATATAATATATATATATATATTATTTATAATCTCTTTTGGAATTGTTTTTTTCTTTTTTTCCTAAATTAATGTTTTGATATAATTAATTTGTTATTATACAATATAAGAAATTGTTTTTCCAAGTTCAACAAATTGACTACTGCAGATCAGCCGAGAGCTGACGTACCCATATATAGTTTGGATATGATGTGGGTGAAGGCGGGAAAAATTTCGCAAAAATCACTTTTGGCGGTACAGAAGCTGAACAATGAGGAAATATTTTATAAAAACAATAAAAAATATCCAACAAATTCCCTAGCTAAATTACCTATTTTTCAAAATCATGAAAACAATTTTTTTTTCTCATTGTCACAGTCTTTCAATGAAGCAAAAGCATCATGTCAACAATTTTTTTTCTAAAGATTTGAAAAAAAAAATATAAAAGCGTAAAATTCTTATTATTTTTCTTTTCTTTTGATTTTTGGTGGGTGGTTGGATGGATGGAAAAGGGGTTGTCCCAGTCTGATGCTGCTAGGCATCTTAGTGTGTCTCGCAGTGTGGTCCACCGTGTCTGGAATCAATATAAAACCGAAGCTTCTGTGTCTAGAAGGCATATTTCAGATGAACCACGAGCTACAACCCCTGCAGAAGACATTTTATAACTCTTTCGGCTAGAAGGAGAAGAAGCATTTCTGCATTGAAACGTGTTGCAGACCACTCTGTTATCAACTATCTCTGTCTACCACTCCGTGTCTCGTCTACTTTCTCCGTGTTCTGGTCTTTGCTTCCCATTTCGGTAACCGACAACTTAATTGACAGCATGAAAAGTAGATGACGCCAATGCATTCAAGCTAAGGTAGGACATATTTCTTATTAAAACTCATTTTTGTTATGTTTCTATGGCATTTTACCACATAAAACTGTGCTTATTATTTTTTCCAAGAATGGAATTTTCCAGCGAGATTGCTTTTTTTTTTTGTTGTAAATCATTTTTGCTTTTTTCTTATGTAAAAGTCTGTATTGCAGTAAATACATAACTGTTTTGTGCACATGTCATTCAGATTTGGTGTTTCTACGTTCATTCATTTGCAAATTAGGCGCAAAAAACCGGTTGTTCCTTAACTTTCGGAAGCCAGTACATTAATGTTTAATGAGAATCATTTAGATGCAAGAATTTCCGCTTTTTTCATTTGAATGTCCTCCTTGTAAATGTATTTTTTAAATGTATGCTTTATTCAATAAAATGGCTGTAAGATATGAGGGATTAAAATTAGCTTTGTTATATTATTATAGTTAAAAATCAAAAGTTATTTAAAGTTGGTTAAATTTAAAAGTTTTGAGAATTCAATTAAAGATTAATTAGCACACTAGATCTTTCTTTTGTAAATAATGTATGATTCTACAAGTTATCTTTTATTCCAAAATTAATTTTAATGAATTTTTATTCCTTAATTCTAAAAATGTATAGTCTTTTTTAAATCTAAATAGTTAAGTATTTAATTTTATATATTTTATCCTTCTTTTACATTGACTGAATAGCCGCTTAGTGGGCCAAAGTGCTCTATCTGCAAATTTCGAAACCCAGATGTTAATTACTCACACACATACATATATATATATATACAGAGAGAGAGAGAGAGAGTGAGAGAGTAAAAAATATATTGGTTATTATTTGTAACTAAGCAAAATACTTACAACAAAATAATTCTTTTTTTTTATCATGGAAGCATAATTTATTTATTTTCGGTCCTTATTTCAAGAGAAAAATAGCTTTGTTAAATATCCTCCATATATATTTTTTTTCATTGTGGTTTTATTGTAATGTGATAGGGGAAGGACAGTAATTAAACATCATTGCAATTCTTTGCCTGATTTGGAGTGCAAGCAGAAAAAACTATAATGTTTAGCTGGACAGCATGCCAAAATTCATTCCCATAATCTTCGTATCATTTGTGGTAATTGGATGCCTGTTTTGACACCAGCAATGACAAATTTTCTTCTATGACAGAAATTTAGGCGTTTATGAACTAAATTTTATGCAATAATGTTTTTTTTTATTTTTAAAGATGCAAATAATTTACAAGATCCAACGATAAGCATGCAGTGACTCCTTTAATTATATAAAAAGCATGGGTTAAATCAATAAGGTGATAAATCATTGCGAGAAAAAAGTCTAAGCTTCATTAGTTTTGTAATTTTGTAATAGGGAAAGATTTATAAACATTGAAAAATTCTTTTATATATTTTATGAAAATCATGTTATCAATAAAAATAATAAAAGTAGAAATTTTAATAAAAAAGTAGAGTATTTTAGTAAAAAAGTAGTTAAATAATAAAAGTAGAAATTTTAATATAGATTTTGAACTAGAATCAGAATATCTGATCATCTTCACACCCAAACACAAAAAAAAAACGAATAGAGATACAAATTTTACTAACAAGTAGAAAACAGAACATTGTACAAAAACTTTGAAAAATATCACATATAAAGATATAATGCTTTAATAATGATACATTTTTATTTTAAAATGCTATTTCCTCAAACAGTGCTTTTCAAAATTATTGTATATATAATTTTATTACTATGTTTTCACATATAAGTATTGTAGTTTATATTGAAATGAATATTCATATTTGTGGAACTAATAGGGCATTTTTTTTTCAATTTTAGTCCCAAAAATATAAAATATTTTCAAGTTCTTTTTGGATAAAAATTTTTAATTGAATTTAAATGAATATTTTCGCAAAATCTCATTTCAATAAAATATAGTAAGTATATTTAAAAATACAATATACAAAAAATTATGTATTATAATTGTAGCACTTTCTGCCAAGTGGTACGTTGAAAAGGTCATAACGTGTACACTATTTGTTATTATAAAAGACAACAGATGGCGCAAAGAAACAAGAGATGTAGCTCCATATAAGGCTGTTGTCTTGTACGGGGATTCCAATGTAAGAGAAAGAGCTGAGAAAAGGAACACGGCAGAGTTGCTGATGGCGGGTGGTGGTTCGATTAAGTATTTTTGGTACCAATAAAATTCATATATGTATATATATGTATATCAACTGAAAGTTGTGTCAATTAATGATAACAGAAAAAGAAGATAACAAATGATACAAACGTATTTTGTATCATTGTGTAAGGCTCATGGAAATATTGTACCTCTTCGTATCTATTACATAAGAGAAATTCTTTTACAACTGCAACTGAGTTCTACTGGTTCTGGTAGAACAATTTTACTAGTATCGAACTTTCATACAACGTTGCCATGCGAGGGTAGGGAAGTGACTGATTAATATTAGTGCAGAATCTGCCTTCTTTTTGTCAAATACTGCTTGTTAGACGATGCTGTAATGCAAATCATGTTCCACAATTACAATATATGAAAATAAAAACCAATTGTGTTATAATGCCACCTATCGGTGTTTTTCTGTACTAGTTTTCTTATTTAATAAATATCTAGAATGTAATTTGAGTTATTAGTAATTCAACATGTATCTCATCTGGACCAATAGAACGCATTCTGAAGAACACTGAAATGGGAAACTTATATCTTGCTTACACTGTATATATATCTTTGACAGATTTTATTGATACGCTAAAAAAAAAAAAAAAGTGAATATCCATCTGCATTAAAAGTTTTATGACACAAACTAGACTCCTAATAAGAATTTAAGAAGCTCGAATAAACATTATAAAAAAAAATCAAAAATTTTATCTTGAATTAAATTGCATCACATTTAAAGGAGATAACTGCGTATATTTTGTCCTGCCTCTCCTACGAATTAATATATTTATAAAAAGAAGAATTGCTAACTACACGTCGATAGAAGTAAATATATTTAAAATATATGAAAATCATTTTTGGCTTTTTTGTGATGGTAAACTCCCGGATTAACTTGAGTCACAAATTGGTAGTAGCAGTCCTTCTGTAATCAGGGAATTATCTCTAACCCGTGAATTTCACTACAAATCCGTACTTATACTTGTGTTTCAGGCTTAAATGGGGACTTCATCCCCCTCATTTAAATTGTCAGATGCGTAGAATTTTGCGGTGATGAACTTCCTGCCTTGAGAATATTAGTTCTCCTCATCCTTATTCATTAGAGAGAGGGTTTAAAAAGATGTATATCTGCTTTACATTGAATTAGCAGACCTATTCCACTTCTTCCTATTCCACTTGGTTCATATAAAAACATCCTCGGTAATGAACAGTTTATCCATTTCCCCGTCTTTCCAAAATGCTGAATAAAAGGGCATTAAACGCAAAATTCCTATCAGCTCTGATGATTTAAATATTCTGAAAGGAAATGTGGAACACAATATTCTCTTCAATATCAAATATTCATTATCTTTTAATTTAGCTTTGTTGCCATAATTGCTGTCGAGATTTAAATTGAAATTTCTTAAGTTTAAATGCAATCTCTAACAGTCCATCAACTAAATCTGTTTTCTATTTAAATAGTAATTAAATAATTGAAAAGAAATACTGAAATTTAACAACAGACAACAGTAAAGGTGAAATAAATGCAAGTCTCATATGAGTAAAAAAATAATTACACAATAGTCAAATTTGATTCCTAAATTCATTCGATTCATCAGATTCATTTGCTGAAGTTTAATATCACAGTACGGATTATTGATTCTTTTTTGTTATTTTATTTCTGTGGAAAGTTTGTTTTCTGTGGAAAGCTTTTATTTCTGTGGTTTCGAGCACAAAAAGAAATATAATCACTAAAATCTAGTAAATCTATTTAGAAATTTAGTAAGAAATGCTTTTTTTAAATTGCATAACGCTATATTTATTAAAAGAGAAAAATTAATCATAACTTTTTATCTTGAGAAACAGTTTGTCAGTTTCTAATTCTATTCAATTCAAGTTATATCTGAGAATTTTCATTGCCGAACAATTTTTGTTTATAAATATGTGTGATTCTCCCATGGAAAAGTTTAAATTATGAAAGCAAGTCATTAAACATTCAAGTATTGTGTTCAACATGCAAATTAAATAGAGCAGAATGATTTTGAAAATTTTATTTCATCACAGTTTTGTCCTTAAAAATCTTAATCAAAATTTTACCACAAAACACTTGTCAATTTGCTAAAAAAATCAATAAAATTGTTGTTATGCAGCATGCGTTGTCATTAAGCCTAAGTCCTAATATATGTATATAATATTGTGTGAATAAGAAATTCAATTTTAAAATATCTAAAAAATTCATTTGACATTTTCATATTAATTTTTTAATTATGAAACGATATCTTATGAAGTTTTTTTTTTCTACCAATGATAAGTTTGCAGGACAACATATATCATAAAAATAATAAATACAAAGAATAAGATAGAAACAAATGTCATCCGTTATTCCATTAATTTAAGTTTGGCAATCCAATAACGTTTCCATAAAGAAACAGGAGGTAGTGCAGAACGGGAAGCAAAGTGAGATATATCCATTTCTTCTTGGTTGTGACGCAAGATACAGAGAGAGTCAGAAGTCATTGAAGTCTGTGAAGGTGTTTGCGGAGACAATCCAGACCACAGAAAAGCCGTAGCACTGCCATCGATGAGAATGGGACAAATCCCCTGAGTTCCATTGCAGAACTCTAAGAAACTCAAACGCAGAGCCAGAAAGAAGATTTCTTTTAGATAATTTTGCCGTATCAGACTCTGTGCGGAGTGCACAAGAAGGAGGTAGATCTATGTTACACGCCTCTTACTAAGTATAAAGTAACAAATATAAATATGCATTTTCTGATTTTAATGTGTAGATTAATTTTTGTAAAATGCCTTTTGGGTTACTTTTAAATGGCTTATTTTATAGAAAAGTTAATTTAATAGTTGCATAAAATATTCTTGATTAGAAGCATGATTTAAAAAAAAAAATATTAGTCAGTGTTATTCTTCATTAATCAAAATTCCTTTGTTTCAATAAAATTCAGAAGTGTACATTCACTTATGTGAATTAACTGTAAGATAAAAATTTATTTATTCTGCTAACTTATTTTATGAAAATGCATTCGATACTTTTGGTGTTTCAGATATTTTTATCAATGATGCCTTATCATCGAGATTTTGGTCATACCCAAATGTTTTTCTTATTGTTACTTTCTAGATTCAAAGTTTTTAGTTCTTCAGCCTAATTTGTATCTTATATTTGAGTGTTTTTACTTTTCCACGTTATCCTTATTTTTTTTGTCATGTTAGTTTTAATAAGATGTTAAAATATAGAAAGACTAGAACAAAGATTTACGAATGAGAAACAATATAATGAGGAAAAAAAACGAAAGGAAGAACCCAAAGTGCAACCTATATTGCAATTTAGGATGTTCTTGTTGACTGCACTCTCATGTGGCAGTAGAATTTGCAGAATTTTCTTCGAACGACAGCTTTTATTTACCTTTTTCGTTTTTTTTATCTTTCCCTTGGGGGTGTATGACAACGAGGAAGAAAATAAAAATGAAAAATGGAGGTACAGAAAACGGTAAAAAACTGTAGCCCTTCATTTCTATTAGCAGAGAAGTGATCACTAAATAATAATAAAAATAAAGTTTGAGTGCATACGTTTTGATTAACAACAATTGCAAATGAAAACAATCAATGAAAGGTTTCTGAAAAGAGTCAGTACATAATAAAATATAAAAAGAGAAGTATTGGTTCGTTTATAATAGCATAAATATCTTTCATAGTATTAGAAACGAAACCTTTGTTTTTAAACTTGGTTTACTACATTCATTGACATGCTAAGTAAATTTTTGCCTTTCTGTAAAAAGAATGAAGTTTTTATACAACACGATCGTTCATTTTTAAAATTTCGAATTTGCTATTGTTACTACTTTTGCTTTTATAATTTTGAAAACTATATTAAAAAATGCAAAATGTTTTAAAATTTATTTGAAGTTGGAATTTACAATTAAAGATACAATAATTCAATTAATAAATTTAATGATTAAAGATTCAATAATTCAATTAATAAATTCAATAATTAAAGATTCAATAATTCAATTAATAAATTCAATAATTAAAGATTCCATAATAATAATTCAATTTAAAATTAAAGATTCAATAGATCAATTATATAGTTATTGTGTATATTTTATCGTCAATGTGTTTTTTCATTGTGATATTGTCATAATTTTTTTTTTTTTTTTAATTTCTAAATACATTTTGTGTAAAACAAGCTTATACATACACATATTTCATGATTTTACGCAAATTAATTTATTAAATACATTCTATCAGCTCACACTCTCCCTATATATATCTTGCTCAAATTTTCAATCGTTCATAAAATACTTTTTATTCATCCACTCAAGTTCAAATAAATCTTTTTTTGAACTTGTAGTGGATGACACTGGATGTTAATACAGGTTTTTTCAAATTTTAGTTCATTAATTAAATTTAATTAATTAATTTTATAAGGAAGAAATATTCATATATTCACGCTGCTCTTTCTTCTCATTTGCTCATCATTAATTAATTAATAATTATTTAATAGTCTCTTTTTTCTCAAAAATAGTTATTAATTAATTAATGATTAGTAATTATTTTATTCATTTAATTATTAATTATTATTATTTTATTATCAAATATTTTTAGTATTCATTTAATATATATTATTAAATTTTTAAAATAATGTAACTACAAATTAGAAATAATATAAAAAAATCGTCTGATTTTTATTTATTCATTTAATTATTAATTATTTTTATTTAATTATCAAATATTTTTTTATTCATATAATATATATTGCTCAATTTTTAAAATAATGTAAATACAAATTGGCAATAATATAAAAAAAATCGTCTGATTTTAATTTAGTTTATTTTTTTGGATATTATTATTCTTAATTTTTTACGTCTGAAATTTGAAACGATCGTGTTTGAGTATTCTTGTTAATGTATTCTATATTTAATAATTTTAAATGATCAAAACGTTTTTAATTAAATTTGAAATATAACCTAATATATTTGCTTTTATTATTTTTATTGCATGTATTTGCTTTTATTATTTTGCTGTAATTCGAGATTGCTGTTCTTTTTTTAAATTCCTTCCATTAGCTCACACTCTCGCTATATATATATCTTGTTCAAATTTTTAATCATTAATAAAACACTTTTTATTCATCCACTCAAGTTCAAATACATTTTTTTATCTTGTAGTGAATGACACTGGATGTTAATACAGTTTTTTCAAATATTAATTCATTAATTAAATTAAATTAATTAATTTTAGTTTTTTCTTTACATTTAAATTGCATGCATCTACAAATAGATGGCGCCTGATAAACTTAAAAAAATGAATCAAAATTATTTATAGAGGACTTCCTGCAATATAATGAGAAAAAAAAAGGAATTGACTTTAATTTTTTTTTATATTACATGTTTTTGTATTAACTTATCGTTTTGTATTCATTTATCGAACATGATAATTGGTAAACGAAACACTCACCTTAAGATTAAATATGAGAATAATATGTATATATATATATTTAGATAGATAGATAGATATTTCTGTAAACAAGGAAACGCATTTTAACAACAACATTAATAGATTCATTATTTCTTTTATCTCTTGCAAAATCAACTAAAATTTTAGTATTTAGATATTGACAATTATGTATTTGCAAATTATTATTCTTTATTTATTATTATTATTTGTTATTACCAATTAATTCTTTTAAATTTGATAAAACAATTATTTTCATAAATGATTTATTTTATACCAGAGACTGTTTCTAGAGAAAATATGTAACTAGAGAAAATTCATTTAAAATTTAAGAAATTGCGAATTATAAATAAAATTTAAAAATTAATTTTCGTTGATATTAAATGATTCACAAATGTTAAAATGGAAAGATAATTTAATCTTTATTAGAATATAGTAGCGTCTAGTTATATTCGGTATGTCGAGAGAGCAGTATGGGGTAAAGAATAATTTGTGAATTTTTTCCTCGAAGAAAACTAAGGAGAAAAATCTAATAACTTGCATAGTGAGAAAATGTTAACAGAATGATAGGTCGAATATTTGGAGACAACAGTATATAGAACACTCGAAAACACATTGTATAAAATTATATGGAAATGCTATTTTGTAATATTTTTACATTTTATGAAAAAATTTGCAGATTTGCATATTTTATAAAGTGGAAATCTAAGCATATACTACACATCAATTAAATCATCGAAATTTGCATTTTGCATAACCTGCAAGTAAATGCATTCCCATCGAACTGAAAAATATCTTAATTCAATTATTGTTTTTATTTGTGGTTCTGAAACCACATTAAACTATAGGTCTCGGTCTAATTAGCCCAAAGTGTGGATCAAATTACATAGAGTGACAAACAAAATCCTCATCATTTTCCCATTAACAAGATTGAATGATTAATCTGCTATTTATTTATTTTGTTTGATTGAAAATAATAAAGGAAAATTTTAATGTTTGCCATCTGAAAAAAACTGAAGTTGATATTTAAAATTGACATAGAAATTAAAAATGAAATGAGATGAAATTTTTAAAATTGCAAGCTAAAGAAAGTTAAATTGATAATTAGAATTAACTCGGCAGTTTCATTTACAAATCCTAGATCGCAGTTAAAAAAGGTGTTAATTTTTTAATTCTTCTGCTATGCTTAGAAAAAAATAGTATTTACTATTTTGAATTATTTTTTAATATTCAATTTCTTCTTAATTTATATTTACGATGGCCGATTATTTTTAACTTCGTGATTAAAACAGAATCTGCATAAACCATTTCAAGAATGCTTGTAATATTAAAAAAATACGTAATTTTCATGATATCAATATTTGTATATTTTAATAAGAAGAATTTATATTTTAGTTCATTTGAAACTAGAGCAATTTTGCTATAGTTTTAAATAAAATTCAAATTTAAACCAAATTTTAATTTAATTCTTAAGCAATGCTATTACACCAATATCCTAGAATATACAGAAATTTACTTTTAAATTTTTTATTATTTACATGAAAAGTACTGAGCAAAATATTAGAGAAAATTTTTACTTCAATTTTCATGATATTTACTATTATATTATGAAATTCACAGTGTTATATTCCACCTGCCTTCAATATATATATATACTTAAACGTAAATATCTGGGTTTTTTTTTTTTTTTTTTTTTTTTTTTTTTTTTTTTTATTTTACAAGCATGGAATTTTGAAAATATTGAACTTACAATTTTATATGCTTTGGAGTTTTGTATAAATTTAATCGTGAATTTTTAAATCAAAACCAAAAAGAATTTTAATAAACTTCGTTAAAAATTTTATTAAGTATTATATTAAGTATTTTTATTAAGTATTCCAATACTTTTATAAAATTTTGTGCTGCCATTTATGACAAAATAATTGGTTAAAAAATTAAATTTTAATAATTTCCCCTTTATTCTTTAAAATATTAGATAAAATTTCGTTTTCAACAAGTCTTCGTCTTCAAGACTTGTTGAAACGTTTTATAAAGCAAAATATAACTGCCACTTTAAAAGAAAATATGACTTAAATTTATAACTACTTTTACTTCTTTACTTACGTTCAGTAAAATTTTTTATTTATGTAACAGCGTCAATTTTTGGATTTGAAAACATCTTACCTTTTTAGGGGGATATTTTTCACCATTTAAACGGGATTTATTTCACATTTATCACTTTTGTGTTTTTTATTATGAGATGGCATAAACTATTCTGAGATGTTTAAAGGAATCCTCAACATCAAATATTTTTTTTTTATTTATAACATTATGTATTTCAAAAATTGCGTTAATAATTTATTAAAAAATTGCTATATTTGGCATAATTTAATAAATTAATAACCTTTATTTTTTTAATTTATTCGCATTAGCATCCTAGAGTATATGGAAATTTAATTTGACATTTTTAATAATTATCTACACGAAAAGTAATAATCAAAATAGTACATGTTGCTTTATTTTATATATTAAAACATTAAAACTTTTAAATAATGTGGAATTATTAAAAAAATAGTTTGCAGGCGAATGCTTTTTTAGATGAAATTTAATATCTAAAAAAAATTCGAATTGAAAAAATATTTATCTTTTTGTTTAAACTCATATTTAAATTACCTCTTTTATATTTGGTGACTTTGTTTCCTTATAAAAAAAGTTAATTTCTTAATAAATTTGGGGTTTTTTTTGTAATTTCACCTTTATATTTAACTCCTAATGACTTTAAAGGAATCATTACTATCCACGAAGTATTTTTTTAATCTTTACTTATCTCGTTTACTTGTTTTTTCTTTTTAACAAATAAAGGTTTTCGGTTTAAAATAACATGCAGTTCTCTCTACAATATAATTTTTTAAAAAATTGCATGTTTATTAATTATAATCATGTTAGGCATCATTCTTTCACTTTTTTATAACCCTCTATTTTCAATATTGGAATAGCATTATAGTCCATTAAATTCATTAATATTTTTAATTTTTTTCTAAATGTGGAATTAAATTAATTTTTTCTCATTAATTATTTTTATTTTTTTCTTCAAAATTTAGATTATTTTCCTTCGCATCATCTTTTGAAATAACAGAGTTTTATTATTAAATAAACAACAAATTATTTCATACCTAGTACACTATGAATTTTTTGTGTATTGATTTGTTTGTTTAGTTATTCTAAATACAATTTTCACTTTGTAAATAACATAGACCAATTTAAAAATTATATCTAAATTTAATCTAATAATTATATCATATAATATAATAAAATATAATTGTATATAATAATTGTATTGTATCAAATAATATTAATATAGTAAATAGACACATAAACATTTCAATTGAATTTTCATAACGAATTGTTAGTCAACCTTATTAAATATTTTCCCTTCATTTATTTTTCTTATTGCATGTGTACATTTAAACTTGAAATATTTTCTCATTTTTGTTCCACATAATTTTTATTTCTTTTCGATTTGCAAAAGAAAATTTATACTTTTTAAACATAATTTATTTCTAAATTTTTAACAATTTACGTCTTTTTTTTCTCAGATAAAATAAATTTTAATTTCCATTTCTTTTCTTACAACTGATAAAATGCAGTACTTAAGATTTTCGTTACATGCTTTAATTATTCTTTTTTGTCTCAAATATTATTTATGAATAAAATTTTTCAGTTTGTATAATAGAGAACAATATTTAAAATGTAATATGAATGTATGTTTCTAAAATAAATAATTCGATTTGTATTTATCGAAAACCTACTTGTACTAAATAATATTTGTATAAAATATTTCTAACTTTAAAGTTTTACAGAATTTTTTTTTTTTTTTTTTACAAATATCGATCGACGAGCCTCATTTACCACTTATGCATTCCAAGATGATGATAAGACCATCATCTTGAAATGCATAAATGATAAAGGGAGGATGGTAATAATAGGAGGAGAGTGACGTCCGGGAGCTCTTTTTTAAGGCGTGACTGCTCCAATGTTCCGAATTTGCTTGTCAACAGTACCTTCCAGGACAAAATCGAGAAAACTTCCACCACACAGCTTGACTATTGATGGGAGATCGAGACTCCTTGTTTCTGAAAGCGGTAACTTCTGCAATGCCATCAGATGATTAGAATCTCAGTCTTCCTGCACGCCAGTTATATTAGAGCCGAGATTTCACTCGGTCATGAGTCGGCCAAGTTCATTGCTTAATTCATAAAAACATACATAATACATTTTTTTTAAATAATATGTTGCCTTTTACAATTCAAATTGATTTTGTTTCTTTTTTTTTCTTTTGGTAGTTAATATTCAGCTATGTCAAATTAAATCTGTTCGTAAAATAATTTATTAAAAATTTATAAACGAGTTCTAAATTTATCTAAACACTTAACATTTTATGTATTAATCTAAGTGTATGATTTCATGAATTGTCATAGAATATTAATTCTTTTATGTGTCATATAATAAACTAATCATTGTATAAAAATAAGTTTAGTAAACAAACAAACAAATTTTGTTCAAGTTTCTAAGATATTTTTAAATGTAACATTAATTAAAACTGTTTTTTGTTATTTATGTTTATTAAATACCATAAAATTCTAAGATACATTTAACATAACCATATACACTCTAATACATTTAACATAACCACATATATTATAATACATTTAACAACCACATATACTGTAATACATTTAGCAACTATATATATTATAATACATTTTAACACATATACTCTAATATTCTGAAACACATATAATATAGATTTACTGAAATTTATCTCTGCTGTCAACATTTTATTAGTTATTTTTATTTTTTAGACTTTTACTAATATAACAATGCAAAAAAAAAAAGCAAAGTAAAACAATAAAGCTTGTTTTAGGGGAAAAAGAGAATTCTAAGAAAAAAAATTAAATATTGACAAAAAAATTAACAAAAAATTACTTTTTAAGAAAAAAAAAATAGAATACAGTGGAATATAACGTTATTTTCAACTAAAACAATTCATGTCATCAAATAAATTCTATTCACATCTATTTTAAAAAATTAGAAAAATTTATAGTCTTCAAAAACTGTTTCAATAATAGTTTTTGTTACATACGCTATATTTTAAAATACAAGTTATAAATTTATGAATTTTTTTAATTTCAATTCCACAATTCATTAAATAATGGATCAAAACTATTCATCATATTCATCGCTTTTTTTAGTTTTCTAAATTATTTTTAATACTCTAAAAATACAACAAATTGAAACTTAAGCAGTAAAGTATCTTTTATACAAAAATGATTTTTATATAAAAAAAAAATTAGTTAAATAATAGTAACAGACAAATTAACAAAATATTTTTTTTCTAAAAACACAACTATATACAATGGAATATTAACATTAACATAATTTTATTTGACATTAGACTTTTACTTTTTAAGTTAATATGATAACTCTTTTATATATAACTTTTACTAATACCTTTATTAATTGTTACAATAACATGCAATATATTTACAATGGAATGTAACATTATTTTAAATTTAAATATTTCTTTTTATAGACCAAACTGTACTCCAATTAAAATTTAAATGCATCTCATCAGCTTTTGTCAATAATAGTTTACATTACTTAAGCCATTTCAAAAAAGATACGATAAATTTAGGAATATATTTTTCATTTTATTGCTACATTAAACATTATCATTTCTTTTTATCGTATTTCTAAAAATTTATAATAATTGAAATAGTCAAACATGAATAACATGAATATGAAGTATAATTCAATAAAATAACTTTTCCACAAAAATAAGTTTTTCAACCATTTATTATTTTTTTTACAATAAATTGAAATAGTAACGCATTGAAAAATTTTGCATTGCAATGAATTTTGTTTCAATATGTTATATGAATGTAAATTAAATATTTGTTTTAGTATTAGCATATTAATTGAATAAACATGTTATGAACAATTGAATTTATAGATATGAGATAACGAAATATTTATGAGTTAATAAAATGCAAAGTAAAGATTTGCAAAATTTACTTTTATACAATGCAAAGTAAACTTTTTTAATTAAACTACATCTGAATTAAAGTTGAATGCAAAAATTTTTAGCATTGCAAACTTTTTCATCTCAAACTCAACACTTCTATTACTATGAAAAAACTAAATAGCAGAGATTAATTATAATGGTATATTTTAATATTTCTTCAAAATTAAATGTTTATATTTTATTTACAAAGCACCTCTTTCGATGCAAAACTACAACATTTCTTCTTTTATTTCAAAGAAAGAAAGTTCTATATTCTTAATGTTGATTAACTCATGACAAATTTTATTGATAGGTTTCAACCATTATAATATGAGAAAGACTTACCACATCTAGGAATGAACAAATTGAACATTTAACTTCCAGCATTCAAGCACTTTAAACAACTTTTAATAGCATTCAAATTTTTTCAGAATTATAATGATAATTTACCAGACTTGTATTAATTTTATGAACAAAAAAATTTAAATAAGCAAAGAATTTTCAAATGACTGTCTATAGAAGTCCACCATGACGAAGAAAAATATCTTAGAAGTCCACCATATCTATAGAGGTCCACCGTTTCTAATGGAATATAACATTAACAAAAGTTCAAAAAGTGTTTACAATTATACGCTATAGTCTTTATTCACTGCTGTGATGATCGGTTCACATCATTGTTTATGATGGCATATTTTAGTTCATTATAGCGTTGCCTATTGTGGAAATCCCTTATTTCAAAATGATAGTTTATATTCTTGCTTAAAATGATGTTTTCAAATTCTTTCAATTAAACTGTTTTGTAGGATCAAAAAATGTCGTTCATAATCATTTATCGATGATAATTTAAAACAAAAACTTAGGCATGCTATCATCTGTTATCCACTGTATTAATGACGAAAATATCGTCGTACACTTCTTGGAAAGTTACGGGAAACACGAAGAAAACGTTGTTTCCAAGTTTCAGGTGCCTGGACAGGCAGTCTTGGCAATTTTGTCGAAAACTTCGCCTTTGGATGCAAATGGATCCTTGAACATTCTTCAGTGCGTCTTTCGTCATAGTATGCCGTTTCAAGTACCGAATATTTATTTTTTTCCTGTAAAAAATTAATGGATTCCAGACTTGAAAATTTAACGACTCCTTTGTTTTCGAACACTCTGCTTATTGCAGGAAGAGAGTTAGATCTCTTCATGCCATAATCTCCGCCTTTACGATGATTGAGAGACATAATGATAGCTCAAACTTTTTCCTCCTTTTCTAAGCGAGTTGATATAATCAAATACTTTTACTTTCGAAGTTTAAACTGCAGCCGGCTTTCGTCTTCCGCGGTGGGGAGAGAAATGCCGATTGTTTGTAAAAATCGATATATAAACGACCAATCAACTGAGGAGAAGGGGTCTTGGTATCATCCGTTTAGCAACACTTCTGGAATGCACTGTTTTCTTAATGCCGTTTGGGTTAGCTGATATGAAATAAAACAATTTGCGATCTGAGCGCCACATGCAAGCGATCTGTAATTGGCTGCCTACTTCAAATGCTCAGTGCGTTAAATACAGTTATTTGGCATCGCCATTCAAAAAATCATTTGTGATCTTTAAAAAGTAAAACTATTGCTAGATTTATTTAGAGCTATTTTCCATTTTACCAAGCTTGACAATTACAAAATCTTACCGACAATTTATTTAAAAAAATATGCAAATAAATAAAATTGGAAATCATTAACAATCAAACTAGAGGAAAGTTTAATGATAATTTATCAAACTTAAAACGTTGGGTAGGTAAAACACAATTATAAATCACTACTGTGTCGATCCCATTTTCAAATAACACATATCTGAGAAACTTTTCAATCATTTGCATTATCAATTTCAAAAATCGTAATCTTTTGAGGAAGAATTCAAAAAGAATTTGACACCTTACTGCTATAAGAATCGTAAGCAAATTGTTAATTCATTTATTAAATAAATGAATCAATATATTGTTTTACAATAATTACTTTCATTATTTTTAATAATAACTGTTGATAGTACAAAGGAATTCGAGAATGAAGAAAAAAAATGTAAAAAAAACTTTTCCTTTATTTTTTTTTCTCTCTACCAAGGGAATGTTCCCGAGAGCAGAAAATGCCAGCAACTCAGGAATGAGAGAGAAAAAAAATTATTTTTCCAGGTGTCTCTTTTCATTAGAAAACGGTTGCGTAATTGGAGAAAGATTGCTTTTGAATACATGCGCATCGACTGAATGTTGTAAATTAAAGGAGCTGTGAAATATTTAATGCATAGAAAAAAACATACATTTCAGTATCCTAGCAATACTGAAGTATTTTTGCTACCATGAACAAGTCTTAAATTAATTACAAAGTTTAAAAAAATAAAAATGAAATCATTAAATTTATTAATTTAATTTAAAGAATATTTTAACCCAGTAACTATTATTTATATTTAGAGGAGGTAAAATTGAAAATAAAAAAATGTGATACTAGTGCTGAAAAAAATTTGCTTTAGTATATTTTTATAAAAGTTAAATTTATGAATGTAAATTGCAGTGATATTGAAATTTAATTTATTTAGCCCTATTGGAAATTATATTTTTATTTCATAAAATATAAAGACCATTTATCATTATTTATTTTGTAGCAATATTTTTCACTAGTAGAGTTTTAACATTTCATTCTCAGGAATGTACATACTTTAACAGATGTATAATAAGAAACCATCACCGAAATTTGACACACGACTGGTAGTACTTACATTACATACAAGTTGTGTTTTGCAGCACTGAGAAACCGCTATCATTCAAATTTGATAGCAAATATTCGGTATCATGTATAATCAGGAAATCAGCGAATGTTTGTTCGACTTTCATAAATTCGAACAACTACAGATTTAATATAAACTATACCATGAGTTGTTCGATCGTGATTGGTGATTTGAGTAAGTAATGTCTACTCCAACGAGAAAAGAGGGAAGCTGACATTCCCTCATGACGGAATTTTTTTAAAGGGAAAGTTTTAGAGAAGCAATGAGAGAGTTCGGCACCGAAGCGACCAAAATTATTGTTTCTTTTTTTTCTTTAAAGTGACTGAATAAGTCCGACTTTCCCCTTGTTTTGCAAAATGAACCCCTTGTGGTTTCATTTATCAAGCCGTGTGATAATTAAGGTCTGCCGCTCACTAGACAATTAGATTCGACGTAGACTTGAGAACTTAGAAAATCACCGACATTAGAATGGACAGTATTTGTGATTTAATCGTATACTTGTGATCAAATTTTATTTCTAATTTTTCTTTTCTTTTTTTATAATATCCCAAAGTTCATCATATATATATATATATATATATTTATATATGTGTGAGTATTTTGTAAATTCTACAAAAACTTAATAAATAAAGTGCATACATTCCAAGAAATATTGGTTTTTCTTTTCTAGATAAATAATTCATAACTAAGAATTCACAATCTACCTAGGATATGGAATGTAAATTTTCTTGCTGTTTCTCTCATTTTAATTGAAATATTTTATTTTAATCTAAATCATTATCTATTTTAATTATTACAAATCCATGAAATTTCTGCTTTACGTATTTAAGTGATGTATGTATATGTAGGACTTGTTTATTCAAATGCTGTAATTTCCGTACTTCTGAAATATTTCTTAAACTTATACAAATAACAATTTGTATGATATAATAAATATATAATATAATAGTTTCGTCAAGTTACCAAAGTCACCAAGTCAGAAACATTACATTTACAATATACACTAAATAATGTTAAACAGCAAGGTAAATCATTTTATTAGATGCTGCTTTATTAGATCACTGCTTTTGTAAGTGGATTAGTGGGCAGGATTTGTTCACTTCACTTACTTTAACTTTCACTTATTTTTTCATTCACATCTTCGAAGAGCATGATTTAATTTCTAAGATGCTCCACGTAGTGCTGCAAGGACCCTATTCGCAGTTTTGCTTAGGAAAATTTTTTTTCTAAGATCTTCAAAAAATGTATTACAATAAGATATTAATTGCTTTAATTAATAAAGAAAATGTTGAATTATAAATTATTTCTTGGTTTGTTCTAACTTTATCAAGTTCTTCGTTCGAAATTCAGTATTACTAAATAAATTCTGAATAATTTTATTTGTTTTTCGCAGGCTTTGATTTTGTTCAAAATAACTACCATATTGAACACAAAATGAAGTTAAAATTATTTTTAAACAACTAATAAGTTTTTCAATTTTGTGATTTTTATATCTATTAGTTGAATTTATAATAATCTATTCATTGCTTATTTAATTTGCTTTTTTTAATTATTAATTTTTTTTAAATTATTATTAATCAATCAGTTATTATCAATTTATCAATTAGCTTTTAAAATATTATTAATCTGATGTAAAAAAAATTCAAAGCTTTCTCATTTGTACGCCATATGACAAAACGTACAGAAAACCTCATAGTTTATAGCTTTAAATATTTCTTTCTTTCGTGTATTAATGCATAGGAGTGGAGTTTTATTTTAGTGGGAATTTTTCATTAATTTTTAATGTATATCGTTAATTATTGACAAAAATGTTAGCATGAATCTGTATTCGTAAATGATACTAACCTAACCTAATGTAATATTCCAGCATAATAATGACAATATGCTCTTCGTAAATGATACTTTAAGGATACCTTAATTATACTTTTTCTATAAATTTATTTTTCACTTTAATGAATTACATGGAACAACAAATTTCAATGGAATTTTTTCTTTGAGTAGAAAACAGTCGTTTAGTCGTTATTTTGCTTTGGAATGGAATATGACAGTGAAAACTTAAGATATTTGAGTTATTAAGTTATCCTAAGATATTTGAAAACTTAACGTTTTTAATAAGAAACAATGTATTATAAAAGGAATGCACCTGTTTATTCCGTGTTACGGAGTTGAATGGATTGTCGCTTATGTATAATCTCATCACTGAAAATTGTTCAACAGTTGTCTGCCAACATTGTACTGGACGAGTTTTGGTGGTATATTTCTTTTATTTTTTGCAATGTCTTCGTGAGAAATCAACGTGGTCCTTACTAATCAGTCACAACTTGGGGAGAAAAGTCCAAATGACACAGCAGTTTTTAAGAAAGCCGGGAGACATAGTGCAGTCCGTTTTCTTTTATGCAGAACACATGCCCATTACTAATTTCTAACGGTCGTTTCATTTTTCATTTCCTGAGATATTTGTTGATACACGATGAAAAGCATTAAAGGCTTCTTTCACATCTTGTCAGAGTAATAAAAATTAGCACCTTTAAAGATCTTACAAATGAAATTTTAAAATCAACAATAGTAATGACAGTAAAAGTCAACAATAGTTTTTTAACTCAGCAATTTAGTGTAACAGTGTAATTCTCATCACACAAGGGTGTAAGGTAATGGATGAAATGAAAATAAAAATTACGAATAATATCAAAAATGTTTCTCATCAGACGAATAAACCTGGGACACTAAGGATCAAATCATCAATTTTTATTTTTAATTAGTGTCTTTTTTTTTTTAGTATTCTTAAATATCCAATTTATTTGTATAGGAAAAACAAGAAAAGAAATGTTAAGAGAACAAATTTCAAATTTCGATACACTTAATTATTTCTACGCAGCATAAATAATATTACGTAACATAAAATAAATTATACCATAGTGAAATTTCATAGTAAACAAGTGTAATTTTTGATAATCTATATTTAAACCTTTACCATAGTTGTATATTAATCGTTTAAATAATTTATTAATTTAACTTTCAAAATGAGTCCAATTGTGCACCAAAAGTAAGACCAATTATTGTTTTTTTCAAAAATTCATTGTTTATTCTTTCAAACTTATTTCATCACCTTCAAAGTAATCCCCTCCGGGCACAACGCATTTATGCCAACTTTTTCTCCAATTCTCAATGAATGCTAAAAAGTCATCGGCAGGGATGGCTTTCAAAACACGCGGCTATTCACATTGAATCTCTTTAATCGACTCAAACTGGTGTCCCCGGAGTGATCTTTTGAGTTTAGGGAATAGCCAGAAGTCGCACGGTGTGAATATGGGGGTTATGGAAGGATATGGAATTCATTTTTGGTGAAAAAAGTCAATGCAGTGTGAACTGGCGCATTCAATGTTTTCGGTATCAATTAAGATTTGACGCGTTTGAGGGCAAAATGGAATTAACCATTCCTTTTGAAATTCCAAAATCATCAGGAGGGTCTCTAATTCATAATCGACGGTTTGCAAGCACCAAATTTTAATTTTTTGGACGGGAGTTTCGTCGGTTAAGGTTGATGGTCGACCAGAGGGCTCTTCGTCTTCAACGTGTTCTCTGCCTTATTTGAACTCTTTATACCCTTTATAAACATTCCTTTTTCAATATAGGAATGCTCACGGAACTTTCGAATGTCTTCTGCAACTTTCCATACTCTTCCGCAACAAAAATTTAATGCAAGTTCTTTTCTCAATTAATTCAGACGTTTCAAAGATCGCCGGAATCAATTTTAGCTTCTGATAAATCCAAACGTAGCTCAAACACTAATCAATATTCTGACGTCAAATTTCATACAAGTGTACAGGACAGTGCCAGCAAACTAAAAAAGAAAAAAAAATTCCGTAATGCCCCGGAATTTAAAATTTAAAATTGGTTTTACTTTTTGGGCACAGTATATAGTACTGTGTATAGTACAGTACAATATATGGTTAGTTACCGCAACAATTATAACCTTTTACAAGGATTAAATTTGAACAGTTATCCACTTTAAATATAAAAAAATTATCACTTTATTGCATTTTCAATTTAAGTAATTCCTACAAAAACATTTAAAAATATAACATAATTTTCTGTTAGTATTGTAGCATTCCATACTGCTTGTTATTAGTGATCTATTAAAAATTTCGTAATTTACTACACTCATGTCCATAAATTAAGAATAATTCAAAATCACACAGAAATTGAACTCTAAAATAAAAATTTCACCTGTAGAAATATCACATACCTCTTGAAGAAGAATGCAAATTACAGGAAACCACCAGATGGCGCGGATAGTACGTCACAATGACATAAAGTGTGAGAGAGGAGTATATAAGGAATGGTGGCAAGGAAGTAAAATTGTTCACAAGCGCTTTAAAAGCCTTTCAGTGCAATAACCGCATAGTTATGGCACAAAGGAAGCATTTGGATGATTTTTTACGTGGTAGAATTATCGGACGACTGGAATGTGGACCTACCCAGCTGGAAGTATCCGAGGAACTTGGAATCGCCCAGAGCGTCATCTCCAGGCTTTGGCAACGATTCCAAGATGATGGTAATGTGAGTAGATGTTACAGCACAGTTACAACGCCGAAGTTACCGAGTTACAACGCCGAATGAGGACCGGTATTTAGCAGTTACTGCCAAAAGAAACAGACGGAGCACAGTATCAGACCTGTCTCGTCAGCTCTCTTCAGCTACCGGTACGACAGTTTCAAGGCAGAGAGTGTACAAGTGCTTAGGGCACATTGGTCTATATGCTCGTAGGCCTGTCAGATGTGTTCCACTTACCGCAACTCACTGTCGCCTGCGATTAACCTGGAGTAGAGATCACGCATTGTGGACACCGCAACAGTGGTCTTGTGTGATGTTTTCCGATGGGTCCAGGTTTAGTTTGCAGTCTGATTCTCGCCAGACTTTCATATGGAGAGCGCCAGGTACCCGTTACCACCAAGAGAACACCATTGAACGACACCGTTACGGTGGTGCAGGATGACTCGTTTGGGGAGGAATTATTCTTGGTTCCAGAACTGACCTGCATGTTCAGAGTGTAATTATGACAGGCCACATCTATCGGGATGTCATTCTGGAACAACATGTACGTTTGTTTCGGGGAGTTATCGGTGCTAAATTTCTGTTTATGGATGACAACGACCGTCCTCACCGTGCAAACATTGTAGACGAATGCCTTCAGTTGGAGGATATCACCCATACGGATTGGCCAGCATACTCACCGGACTTGAATCCAATAGAGCATGTGTGGTATATGCTTGGCCGAGGAATTGTAGCCCGTCAACCCCCTCCCATCTGTCAACCGGAACTTCGGAGGGCATTGCTTGAAGAGGGGTGTAATATTCCCCAAGATCAGATTGATAATTTGATACTCAGCATGCCAAGGCGTTGTAAGGCCTGTATTGCATCGTCCGGGAGACATACTCCATATTAACCATCATACTAACCATGTTATACTGTTTTTTGTAGATAGGTTCTTTTTTGAAATTTGCTCCAGGGAGTAAAAATCGCAATTTTTATTAATTATGTCAAACATATAGCATCTTATTTGCTCTTTACCTTTTGATTAATAAATAGACTTTACAAATAAGTCAAATTTGTTTTGCTTCTGCCTCTTTCTTTGCCTGACTTCATTATCCTTAATTTATGGACATGAGTGTAAAAACTTCTACAGCTCATAGAAAATTGCCTCCAATTTTAATATTTAAGTTAAAACTTAAACTTACTAAAAATATTTTCGTTATTGCTTTTTTTATATTGAGTTTTTCGATAAAATTATTTATTTGTTAATTGTTAAAAATTAGTTGATGTTATATTACTTTTTAAAATGTGTTATATTACTTTTAAATGCCCTTATAAAAAAACAATCAAAAGCTGTTTTTTTTTTGCTAGAAAGTACAGCTGTGAATCAATCTTTGGGAATAGAAGTTAACTCGACATCGCTTGTAATGACATCCAAAGCCTGTAATCCCTATCGATTTGCAAGAATGGGGAGTTTATGCCTTTTTGACAATAGTTTTGATGTGAACTTCGTAGTTCTAATTTTCATTTGTTATAAAGCATCTGCTTTTTCTTTTAAGGATGGCTTTAGTAATTCCGAGTAGAAAAAATTAAAAGCTAAAAATTTCAGAAAATGTACGATAATTTACAAATTCTGAAATTTAATTTTCTATAAAAAATCTATTAATTTTTCAAAAATCCCATTCTTAGTTTTTATGTTTACAAATATATCAAAAAATTTTCAAAGAATTTGGATTACTGGTTAAAAAGCCTTAACATTTAAATTATGACAGTGTATTTAAAAATGCAAAGCTAAGCTTTTATATAAATAAATAGTTATAAAAATTTATAAAATGTTTTCACATTTTTAATCCTTTACTTTTACTAATTATTCCTGTAGAATACCATTTTAATTTGTAAAAAATATTAATTAATTAATTTGTCATATAACATTACACATAAAATACACCTGCGTAAGCATACATGATACATAAGAGTATTATTAGCTAACATGCATTTCATAAAATATTATTTGCTTATTTTTATTGTGTAAATAATTTGTTTCAAAATAAAATTAATAAAAATTAGCAAAAAAAAATAAAATAAACATATTCACAGTTTTAATATTTTTTTTTATTAATACACATGTTTCAAAATTGTTGAGATTTTTGTCGTTTCCCCTAAATAGTATAAGAAAATCAAATATCGTGTTGTTCCCGAATAATATTGATTATGATGATTGATAGTTCGGAGTATTAATCCTCTTCAGAAGGATGTCCAGGCAATACCTGGCGGTTGCAACAACTGGGCAATCAAAGACATGATGAGGAGTAAATTCGACATCAGGGCAGTTGTCATATTTTTGATATTATTTAACGCCCTCACCAAAAATTTTATATTTTAGGGGGCTTCATATTGTCAGAATAGTAGCTGTTTTACTGTTGACATTTAATTCTCTAATTTGCTATTTAGTTTCGATCGTAGAAGGAATCATACATTTGGATTTTGGCAAGGCATTTGTATCTGCAAGGAAAGTAGGAATGACAGATCCAGACATCTCGCATTCTTTTTCAAATATTTGCAATTTCATTAAATTCCAAATCCACATGAGCAGGAATCCATTGTAGGATGCACTTATTTCAAAATTCACAAGCACATAGCTGTGTTGCGCGCCAAAGGTGGGCCAACTCGTTATTGACAGGTGGCCATAATGTCTTGGCTCTTGAGTGTATATTACAATTTTTAGAATTAATTTTTGCTTAAAACGGGTAATGCTTTACAAAAAATAACTCCGATTAATTTTATATACAATATATTCTATACACAATTTCAGAAAGATTCATTTTATAAAAAGAATGAATAATTTAAATGAATTAGACTAAATGTAGCAATAAATAAATCAGTCAAGGCAAATATGATAAAGTGGTGTTTCTAGCCTAGTGAAGTTTCGTTACTGAATATCAATAAATGAACCGTTGTGATTAATGAAATGTCGAATAATGAAAAATTGTGTAATGTTGAATTAAAATTGTGTAATGTGAATGAAATGTTGTGTAATGTGAATGGAATGTTGTGTAATGTGAATGAAATGTTGTGTAATGGGAATAATGAACCGTTGCCGTCTCATGTCCTTAGTTGAGTTCCTACCTTTTCATCTCTTCAATGGATATTTTGAACATTGTAAACTTCAAAGATTTCATCAAAGAGAATTTGGACAATCAACAAGCTATTGCTTCCAGGACATTTGAACAAGATATTTGCCTGGACCTCAGGAAATAGGGGAATGCAATGGGAATCAGAAACTTAAAGGGCTTCTCGAGTATCTTCAAAGAATATGGCTCGATAATCCATACAGTTTTCTGAGGTTTAAATCCTTTTCAATGGATAATGGTCTTTCATGGGTATGGCTGCAGTTGTTAACATTCTTTATTTTCCATTAACAGAAATGAGAATCTTCAATTGGTGCAATATATCCAATAAAATCTAAATGTAGTTTGTTTGTTTTATCACAAAAAAATGGAAAACTAAATTAAAAAGCATAACTCAAAATTTGCTTAATTCGGTTATTATAAAACTTAATTTACAAATATGTCTTTAATAAAGAACATAATATTTACGAATAGGATCGTCATCATCATCATCAGCGGCAGCAGCGCAACAGCCCCATGGGGGGACAAGATAGGACACTGGACAGAAGATGTTTTGTTTTAACGGGGTTATGTTGTCAGTCTTACGCCGCATGCTCTACAGACATATTAGATCGGGATCTATTGGTTAAAGGGACTATGAACCACTACAAACCTCCATATCACCACCAGGATTTGAACTCGAAACCAGTGGCACCGAGTGCTAGGACACTCAGACCGTCAGGCCACATTTATGAATATAGACCTTTTTAAAGAAAATATATTAAAACACCTTGATTGAGATTTCCTGCTGAAGACATAATTACATTAATAGTAATTATTTTTTATAGTTAGGTTTTAGTTTTATTTATTAAATAAGGCTATAAGCCATATTTCTCATTGTTTTTAATATTTGATGAAAATGATTGAATTGTTTTTTAATGATTTGAGTATAAAATCATTTACCACTACAATGGCAAATATGCAGCGTATTCAGAGTAACCGAAGCATGTAGTGGCAGGGACTACACACTCATTGCGCCGACAATATTCTGGAACGAGCAACTCTAATGAGCATTTCGGTAGGTAGCATACTCCTCCGTATCTTCTTTGTCCGAAAGAAAGGTCTATGTGTTCATTGTGCATATTCTGACACTTGTCAGTTCAACTTCTCTTAACAGATTTCCAATTGTGCACCTTCAATTCAGAAACCTTAACTTATTGTCCGTCAAACCGCTGGCTTATATAACTCACTGTTAATTAATATTACTGAGAATTTATCAAAAAATATATTGAAAACCGTAGTCCAATCATAATTTAAAGTTCATTCAAGGAGAGAATGACGGAAAGGTCTTGCTCTGCTTTTCTTCAGACAATCTATTTTAAATTTAAAAGAACGGTTAAAATAGGAAAAATAATGGAAGATACAAAAGTTAAATTTATATGTTGCATCGATGAATATTAAATTTTAAGATGCGAATAAAATAAGGATGTATGATACATTATAGCAAAATAATCAATAATAATAAAATAAAGAACTTTAGCTCTATGGAATAGTGTATAGCTCAAAGACAAAAATGCTCTCTTTATATCGTTTTAATTAGTAGATAAAAGAAAAATGCGATAAAAAGTTTATGTTAAAATTTGCTCTACATTATTGTTCATTTAATGTTAAATATAGGGAATGTATTTTGGGCACAGCCACGTTTAGAAACGACTAATGTCAGCATATTTTTAAAGTGTAGTTTTCTTTTCTGAAATAGTGAATTTTATTTTATCGAATATTTTTTATTATAAATTTCATTTCTAAATTTATTAGCCTCTCGTTATATTGCATATTTTGGTTAACAAGGAAATATATATTATTTTTATGCATTGGAATAAAAAGGGGGTTAGAAAGTTCGAAACCCGACAATCTAAAATAAACCTAATATTTTGAAGTCTTTGCCGGAGATAGGCATGTTATTACTATAAGCCGAAAATTCCTTCAATATATCTTCATAGGTGAGGCAAGGTAGGTAGGCTTCATCTATAGGCAGAGGCAATTTCCAAATGCCAAAACTTGAGGGGTGCTGCTTAAATTAACAGTTGTAAAATAGATGATTGCAGTTTAAAAAGCATACCATGGTGCAATGTGGATTCAGCTTATATTACAATGGAAAATGACGTTGGTCTCTATATCTGACATTCAAAAGGAGAAGATTTATATAAACAATATAATTGGTAAAAAAATGTTAAACGCATTCTAAGGAAATTTGCAGTATACATAACATTATTCTGTAATAAGAATAAAAACAACAACATTATTTTGAAATTTTAAATGTATAGCTTTGAGTAACAGAATGAACTGGCCCAACCTCCACTTCCCTTTATCCCCCCGCTATTTCGCCCGTTGGGTAACAAAGGAACTGTCGGAGTTCGCAAGCCGTAATCACATAATCCCAAATCATTTGGAAGGAGGGAGAGTGAGTAACTTTTATTTTTTTACTGTTCATGTGCGAGCTACAGTGGGCCGTTAAATTAGAAGGCAAGTGTACAACATTTGATCCCGACTCTTCCGTTCCCAGTTAGTTCTTGAATGGGAATCAGTAATTAATGCATTGCCAATCATTTAAATGAGAAGTAGAAAAGTACCATCCTCATTAGTAAATGAAGAGTCTCGTCATTGTTCGAAAACAGGTATATGAAAATTATAAAATTGTGATTTTGAAATTAGTATTAAAAATGTGCAGGGGTCATTGAATTCAGTTTGAAGTGAAGCAACCGCATATAAACTCATTGTGAAAATTGCAACACCGTCAAGGACTTACGCGAGTGAGCTGAAATTTTCAGGAAATGCAAATTAGCGCATGATATGTAAATGATTAGAATTTCAAATACGTATCACATGCGTATGCTGAGCAGCGCCCTCTGAACGGCTGATGGATCGGAATAAATAGACGGCTGTAACAAGGCGTGTATGGTTATTGGTGGTTATCTACTAGTGGTAAACGTTAGCTCAATCGTTACTTATGCCTCTTCGACGAAAGAGAGGGAGATTTTAACAACTTACAGAGTTTGAACGGGGGAGAATCATCGATCTTCTTGAAGCTGGATTGTCTTATCGTGCAGTAGCCGCTCGTGTGCAGCGTAACAGCAGCACAGTGCTGCGTCTTTGGAAGCAGTGGACGGACGAGTGTCGGACAACTCGGAAATCCGGTAGTGGACCCCGAAATGTGACGTCAGCTCGCGATGATAGACACCTGGTCCGCAGGGCGCTGACGGACCGTACAGCTTCCTCTAGACAATTGGCAGCACAGTGGTCAATAGCTACAGGTGTTTCATTGTGTGCTTCATCAATTCGTAGACGTCTGCTGCAGCGTGGACTGCGCGCAAGGACTCCTTTATACAGGATCCCTCTCACGCTAATCACGCTGGCCACAATGGGCCGCTCAGCATAGAGACTGGCGTGCTGATTGGCAGAATGTCGTATTTTCTGACGAATCCCTCTTTAATTTTTGGTACCATGATGGCCGCATTCGTGTGAGACGCTATGCCGGTGAACGCCACTTTCCGGAGTGCATTATCGAACGCCACAGTGGACGAACACCCGGAGTTATGGTCAGGGGTGCCATAGCATATCATGGACGATCTCAATTGCTAAGAATTGTCGGCAATCTGAATAGCAACCGGTACATCAGCGAAGTTCTACAGCCCCAAGCTGTTCCCTTCCTTCAAAGTTTGCCAAGCGCTGTATTTCAACACGACAATGCCCGCCCTCATATCGCTAGTACTCTTCGATCCTTCTTTGCAACGCGGCAGGTACAACTTCTTCCTTGGCCTGCGTATTCCCCGGATATGTCGCCAATTGAGCATGTGTGGGATTTCGTTGGACGGCGTCTCGCTCGTGATCCTCGTCCTGTTGCTTCTGCAGACGAACTTTGGGTGCGCATACAAACAATATTGAATGCCCTTCCTCAGGCAGACATCCAAAATTTGTTTGACTCCATGCCACGTCGTGTAGCAGTACTTATTGCGGCGTGTGGTGGCTACACGAAATACTGATTCCGATCTTTTGTTATTGTTTGTTTGCTTTGAACATTTAATCATTTATTTGTACCACTACCACTGAACTGTGCATTAAATTTCATTCAATTATGACGATTCCTTCATGATGTTGCAATTTTCACAAACATGAGTTTATATATTGTAATCACAGAAACACTCGAATAAACGAAGGCTTAGCAATTGAATAAAAAGAAACTTTAATATCACTTTAAAATATTTTGATGGTAAAATATTTTTCGCAAAGAACACCCTCTTCACTCATCAACTTTAGTATTTTATTTGGGGGTCTGATCATCGAGTAACTAGCGATCTGATGCTCGGTTTTGGTTTTTTGGTTTTTTGGATCAACAGGTTTTTGTTTCGAGTTCAGGCGGTTCCATGGATTTTGTAGTGGTTCAGAATTTACTTTAAGAGGTAGGTCCCTGGACGTAGGGCTGACAACCATATCCCTTAAAATGTCAGTTTCACTGAACCAAGTCAGACTTCCAACTGTTGGTCCTCCATCACAACAGAATATGGCCATCTGTTTTCAAAGATTGTTTACGAAATTATCATCAGATATTAGCAATCTGGATTCTTCGAAGAATTCGCCTGGTAATTTAATATTTTTGCCATAAATCATTTCAGCTATTGTATACTTACAGTCCTCATGTAGAGCAGCTCGCAAACCCATAAGAACCATTGGTAACGTGTCCGTCCAACGAACGTTGTTATGACATCTAATAGTTGTGGTACAGTGAAGATGTTCAGCTTTTCCTTACTCTGAGGATGGTAAGAAAAGTTTATTATTATTAAAGATGGTTTATTTTAACACCACATAACTCAATCGAAATAATTCTGAAATAAATTGAGTGACTCTGTCAGTAATAGCACAACTAGGTACACCAAATCGGGTAATCCAATGCTCATAGAAAGCACTTGCTATACTTTCTGCAGTGATATTTGATAACGGTACCACTTCCATCCAAGAGATAAACCGAAAAATACACGTTCAAACAGTATGTGTATCCATTAAAAGGTGAATAAGGTCCAATTAAATGTATATGAACGACACTAAATATCTCGTTTGGTGCTTGAAATTGTGAATATTTTGATTTTGTTTGTTTAATTATTTTATTTTTCTGACAGGTGAGGCAAGTTTGAGTTCACTGTTTAACTCCTTTTTTCATATCTGACCAAATGAATTTATTAGTTATTCCTTTTACAGTATTTCGAATTCCAGGACGAGCTAAACTATGAATTGCATTAAATATTGTCATCTGAAACTTTTTTGGTATAAGTGGTCTGATACTGGAAGTAGAAGTATCATAATACAAGAGCTTTCCTGATGGTAATTGGTACTCTTTAAAATGTAAATATTTGGAATGTAATTTCAATTGTTGCAGTTCATCATCGTTAATTTGTGCATCTACTATCAAGTCATAATCTACGATAGGCGAATCGATGTCCTCAGTTCTAGACAGCCTGTCTAGCCCACATTGTTTCAACCATTGATATGCTATAGGTTAGGAGAGAATTGTGAGATATATTGTAGGTGTCTAAGTTGTCTGGGAGAGGTTTTATCATTGCTTTGCTTAAAAGCGAATGTTAACGGCTTATGATCAATATAAATATCGAAGTCTCGACCTTCAATTAAATGCTTAAAATGTTTAATGGATAAATATATTCCCAACAGTTCACTGTCGTAAACGCTGTAATTTTCCTGAGCATCATTTTTTTTAGTAAAAAAATGCAATTGGCTTCCATCCATTTGGTTCTTTTTGTTGAATAGCTGATCCAATAGCCAGCCCAATCAGATGCATCTGTGAGAAGTGCCAGAGGATAATACGAGTTGGGATTATGCCATTAACGCTATTTGAGCAACAACTTGTCTGCATTTTTCAAAACTTTGTCTGGTTTCATCGGTCATAGTATTGTGCGTCGATCTTTTTTGTATATACTTTCAAAAGTTCATGTAGAGGGGCTTGAGTTTTTGCGGCATTATTTATATAATTACGATACAAATTTATCATTCCTAAGAAGGAATGTAATTTGTGCATAGTTTCTGGCAATGGATATTCTATGATAGCTTTGATTTTTTTGAGCCTTCCACAGATATTTGATAACCTAAAAATTCTATTACAGGTATTCTCAAAACTGATTTGCTAACCCATTTTTTGGCCCCATTTTTTGGGCTGGAAAATTATTTTAAAATATGAACGATGTTCTTCCTCGCAAGAAGAGGCAATCACAAAGTCTAGGCCATACAAGTCTGGAAACCCAAAGTCTAGGCCATACAGAATTTCATTGAAAGGTTGCAGGGGCATTTTTGAAACTAAAACTCGTAACATTGAATTGATGAAGTAAAAGGTGTGATGATGACAGTTTATCTTATATCGATCAGGTATAGTTAAATCATTCAATCTTTTATAATCGTCACACGGACGAAAAGAACCATCTTTCGTTGTGTATACGTAAGGGATTGTGTTTCTTTCTTTCTTCTTTGTGTTTCTTATATGTAAGGAATTTGCCCATTCTGAACTAGATGGACCAATGATGTTATTGTCTAGCATATATTTAAATTCTCTTTTAGCTATTTCCAACCGTTTTGGACTTAATTGTTTTGCTTTAGAATTTATGGGTTGTACTTTAGTTATAATATGTTTTACATTATGTTTAACATTTGAAATAAGAAAATTTAGTTTTGTTATATTGGGATGTATAGAAAATAAATCAGAATATTTACATAAGCTGCTGGTTGTATTTACACTTTCATTAATAGAGATGGGTGCAATTTCACCATAAATAGTAAGGTTAGTTACACCATCAATTAATCTTTTATGCTTTATATCAATTAATAAATTGAACTTATTTAAAAAATCTGCACCTAGTACAGGTTTACTAATTTTGGCCACAATAAACGGGAATTGAAATTCTCGGCGCAAACCCAGATCAAGATTTAAAATTTCTATACCAAAAGTATAGATTGCGGTATTATTTACAGCATATAATTTATAAATATGTGTTTAGAAGTATAAGGGATAAGACTTATGTCCGTTCCACTATCAACTAGAAAGCGTAAACCTGTTTTTTTTTTGTCGTTGACAAATAGATGGAAAAGTCGGCAATGTTTTGTATTTTCAGCAGCAGAGTCTGTCGCTGTTTCTGGTTTTCAGATGGATTGTTTTCCCATTCACATGGAGCTTTGCCTTTATCAGGAAAACATTTTTCCCGAAAACGAAAATGTTAATAACAGTATTTGGCAGAAGGATTATAATAGCGATTGGACTTACTTCGATCATAAGAAGAGTATCGACCTCTATTTCTTGGTTGGGAATGAGAGTTCCTTGTGACACTTATTTTTTCAAGTTTATTATTCAAACACGCAATTTGTTGTCGTAACTCAGTTATGGCATCTGATACAGATGAAACATTATTGCTTGCGCAGTAAAGTTCTTATTTTGGTTGCATTTCAATAATATTATCTGCCATTAATGCCAGTTTCTCATTTCCTTCATCACTAACTAGTAAAATATTCCGCACAGAATCTGGAATTTTCTGTAAAAATAACGTTGTTAGCACCTTATCAGTAATTCCATCAGTATCCAGATTTCCCATTTTTAAGTTGAATGGGTTTGACATTTGTAAAAGTTGACTGGGTTTAAGATCTTCCAAGTCAACTCCTGTAAGCAGTCTCTGAAGACGCTTATTTTCGCTTTCTTTAAAAATATTCAGCAAACGTTCTTTAGCAGCGACATATTTTGTTCTATTATCATCACTTATAATGTCCCATATACTTTCAACAAATTTCGGTTCTAATTGCGAAACTAAGAAGTTGAATTTTGTATCCTCGGCTGTTATTCCGCAAATTGAAAACTGCGCTTCAACTTGAAAGAACCATATTTCAGGTTTTTCTGCCCAAAAAGAAGGAGGTATTTTTATACTTACCCGAGCTATTTCATCTTTTTTCGTCGATCCATTAGTTTCAGACATTTTGTAAATAATTCACGGATCACCAAGTATGCGGCCGCTTGTAAGGTTACTTAGTGTTATAAAAATCCAGACGGCAAAAAAAACAATCATCAATTTTCACATTTACAACATCTTTATTCTTTTTTAGCGCCAGCTACGTTCTGGACAAAAACAACATTTTTTTTTTTTTTTTTTTTTTTTTTTTTTCTACGGGAAAGTTTCCCTGTTAACAGTGAAAGTAGAAGTTGTTCTTTTTACACCATTTTCCATCATTAGGTAGCACTACAAGGCCACATGAGTTCTTTTACTTGGTCTAAATCAGGGGTGGCCAACCGAAATGATCTTGGAGGCCACTTTAGCGATGCATCATAACTCTGCGGTACGCATATAAAATTATGCATCTCCATATTAGATTTAGACCCTCTGTACAAATTTTTTCGAAGTGAAAAATTGAAACATATTGAGTTACTAAAAATTGTTACTTTTTAAACTTATTTTTAAACTTTTTTACTAAAAATTGTTTTAAAAAAAATTAAGACATTCAGAAAAAACAAAACATTCAGAAACATTATTAAAATATTCAGAATATTAAATTCAAAATATTGTCATTCCCCAGTTAAAAAAAAAATTAATTAACCAAAATATGTATATATTTAGGATATAGAACATGGAAAGAATATTTTTTTGCTAGGAAGGTATTCAATAGATAGTAGATCAATCAATTCAAATGTATTGTATTTATAAAAATAAATAATAGACTCATAAATAAAACAGGTAATATCTGTTATATATTCGCAAGAAAAAACCATTCGCATTTCAAAATCAGATAATTTTTGTTTATATATTGATGGGCTCATATTCATATATCATACAATCACTGACTACCAATAAGTATTTAGACACCTATGCAAATGGAGATATCTGCGGTCCTGAGGTACATCATGGACTCCGCCGGTATATATCGTGTAGGAAACAGCATCGGCATTAGTCGCATGCAAGATGCCGCGCAGTTCGGAGCTCTCTGATTTCGAGAAAGGTATAATTATCGGGCATCACAAATGTGGCCGATCCTTAAGGGACATATCTAGCTATCTGAAGTACCCAAAATCGACAGTGGCCTATGTGATTAAGAAGTAGAAGGTGAGCGGTAGTTGTCGGTATGTGCCCCGAGTCGGCAGACCAACGAAACTGGGAGATAGAGACCGACGAGTGCTCACCAGAGAAATGCACCCAACCAATGGCCCTCATCCGTGAGGAGTTTCAACAGGCATCCGGAAGTATTGTTTCAATGAATACCATCCGTAAGGAAGCACATCTGCATGGTTTTCATGGTCGTGCTGCCCATAAGCCTTTAATCACAAAGTCCAACCGCGCTGCTCGGTTAATGTGGTGCAAAGCACATCGTAATTGGACTGTAGATCAGTGGAAACGGATTCTTTGGATTGACGAATCAAGGTTCACCCTTTACCGTTCGGATGGCAGGGTCTGGGTCTGGCGTCTACCTGGAGAACGTCTTCTGCCAGAATGCATTGTACCAACAGTCAAGTTCGGTGGAATTATGGTCTGGGGGTGTTTCTCCTGGTATGGACTGGGACCCTTGGTCCCCATTCATGGTAAGCTCAACGCCGATACCTACTGCATTATTTTGGATGACAATGTGCTTCCTACGTTGTGGCAGTTTTACGGGCTGGACCCCTGTTACTTTCAGATAGACAATGTCAGTTGTCATGTTTCGACGTTAACCAAGGCTAGGTACGGTGCCAATGGAGTTCATCGAATGGACTGGCCTGCCCAGATCTCAACCCTATCGAGAACCTCTGGGACGCGTTGCATCGACGAATTCAGGGGTGCACTACCCGTCCAAAGTCGGTGAAGGAACTTCTATGTCTTCTCCAAGCCGAGTGGAAGAAAATACAATTAGCTGTCATACAAAGACTTGTGGAAAATATGCCCCGGAGGGTTCACTCTGTAATTGCCTCTCGTGGAGGCTCTACCAACTATTGATTTTGAATGAAGTTCGTCAATTTTTTTAGGGTTGCAATACTGCAATTAGAGGAATTCGTAGCTGCATTTTTCGAACAATATAATGACTAATTTTATTGCTATTTCGATAATTAATTGCAGAATTCTTATTCGCACTAATTTCATCGTTGGAGTAAAAAGTTTATTTCCACCACAGACGAAAGACATACCACAATAAAAGGTAAGTTAGATGGCGCCGTGTCTCGATGCATGTACTACATAAAATTCTCAGGTTCTGAATATTATTGTTTTATGTAATGCTTTAAATTTTGTGAAAAATTATATTGTATGAAATTTATATTATTTTTATGAGAAATAAATCAAATGTATGTAAGTATTACTTGATTTGATTATCAATATTTTTTTTATTTTCTAAGTTTGAATTTGAATTCGAATAACATATATTGAATGAAAAGTTGTGAATCAAAACATTGAACTTTTCTGTGCTTAAAGTTTGTCAACATGTGTTGTATTTGATTAAGAATTCTAAAATGAAATGTGATCTACAAGATAATATAATATAGACAATATAATTTTAAAGAAAGATGATGAATTTTAAGAATTTTTTGAAAAGTGTGAAAATGAAGTAAACTCTGCAATTATTTGATATAATGATAACATTAAAATTTTATAAAAGGTATTGTAATAGTTGCAAGTTGAAAATCAAGGACATTTTATTTTAAAAACTTTTGTTATTTGAAGAACAAAAAATTTGAGTTATAAATTTGAGTGATTTGAATATTGTCGAAGAAAAATTGATAAATGGTACTTTTAATTTGGAAGTTATTTAAAGATAACAAAACAAATAAATAAGTGTTTATATTAATAAAGGAGAATTTAAAGCTCATTAACTTTTCTATTTGTTTTGTGATTTCTTTGATCATAAAATAAAACATTTTTTGTGAAGAAGAAAAAACACATTTTCTAAGTTAATTTGAATTGGAATAAAATATATTAAATTAAAAGTTGTGAATCAAAACATTCAACTTTTCTATGCTTAAAGTTTGTCAACATGTGTTGTATTTGATTAAGAATTCTAAAATGAAATGTGATCTACAAGATAATATAATACAGGCAATATAATTTTAAAGAAAGATTATGAATTTTAGGGATTTTTTGAAAAGTGTGAAAATGAAGTAAACTCTGCAATTATTTGATATAATGATAACATTAAAATTTTATAAAAGGTATTATAATAGTTGCAAGTTGAAAATCAAGGACATTTTTTTTAAAAACTCTTGAAATTATTATTATTTATTTGAAAAACAAAGAATTTGAGTTATAAATTTGAGTGATTTGAATATTGTCGAAGAAAAATTGATAAATGGTACTTTTAAATTGGAAGTTATTTAAAGAAAACAAAACAAATAAATAAGTGTTTCTATTAATAAAGGAGAATTTAAAGCTCAATAACATTTTTATGCATGTATATTTGTTTTTATTTACATTTAAACGTTGGTTTTAATTATTTCTTATTTAAATTTTTATGCATTTTGTATTCATTCAAAACACCATAATACCAATATTTCTGTTCTAAATGCTTTGAAACTTCATGTAAATTTTTCTTTAAATGTATGAAAGAAATAGAACATGGAAATTAACCTAAATTCATAACTTATTTTTATTTCAGTTTTTAAACTAAGAATTTTTGTAAATTTGTAAAAAAAGTTTGTGTCGACAAACTTTAAGCATACAAAAATGTATAAATAATTAAGATATAAATTTGAAAACAGTATATTACCTACATAAGGATATTTCCAGCATAAAAATACTTGCAAAGGAAAAAACTATTTATGTTTTATTTATTTTTGAATTATAAAGTTTTGCAACAATAGCACATTTTTGCAACGTTTATCCATATTTTAAAGAATAAATTGCATAAAAAATAGTTAAAGTTGATATTATTATGTGAAATTCAAAGGTTTTGAATATATTTAATCGAAACACTTGCAAAAAGGCTAAATATTTTAAATCCAGGTCATTTCATATTAAAAATCCTTTGCAAATAGGAGGAAGTTGTAAAAAAAAATTTTGTCGAGCAAATTTTAACTTTTTCAAAACGAAGCTCAGAAAATATTTAGAGCTTTAAGGAAAAATAAAACTATACTTTTTAATAAATAAGACTATGAACTTGATAATTCAATGGCATTTTAATATATTTACAACATTTTTAAAAGTAATATCTCAAATTAAAAGTTATTTTTAGCTTTTTATCAGAATGAATTCTTATGCTTTTTGTTTTCATGTGAAACACCATAAAACAAGTAATTTTGATCCAAATGCTACAAAACTTTGTAGTTATGTTTTTCATAAATGTTTACAGGAAATGTTTATAGCTACATAAATATTTTTTTATTTTAATTGTTAAACTTGGAATTACATGCAAATTTTGGAAGAATTTCGTGTCGATAGCATTTAAACTAGCAAAAATAATAAAGATATAAATTTACCAGAGGTCTATTCCCTGTAAAATGGAAAAGGTACAATCAGACTGCATCAAAATACGCAATATATCCAATTGCCAGACAATTTCTGAATTTCTTAGTCTGAAAATTGGTTCACCGGTCATTCAATTGCGGAAATTAAATCCACCAAAATTATGCAACGGTACACGATTAATCATCAGAAGAATTACCGGAAACATACTTGAAGCAACGATATTGACTGAAAAGTTTAAAGGCGAAGCCGTCCTGTTACCTCGAATTCCTATGATACCATCAGAATCTACAATACCTTTCAAAAGGTTACAATTTCCGATACGTTTGGCTTTTGCGATGACAATAAATAAGTCGCAAGGGCAGACAATGGCTATTTGGGGCTTGGACTTGGAGAATCCGTGTTTCTCCCATGGGCAGCTGTATGTTGCATGCCCACTTGTTGGAAAACAATTTATTTATTTATTTTGACGAAAGGCAGACTAACAAGAAATATTGTTCATCGCTTAGTACTTAGTTAAAAGAAAGTAATGATTATTAAAAATTAAATTACGTAAAATAATTATAAAACAGTGTTAAAAATCATCATTATCTACCTCATTCATTAAATTAATAAAAATTAAACATTTTCTATTCGTTGAAGCTTAATTTGATCTTTTCATCATTCTTTACCAATCACTTCCTTCACCACTTTCCAATCAATCACTTCCGGGTCTTCTAGTATGTATATATATGTAGCGCTCATATATATATATATATATATATATATATATATATAGCGCTCATATGTCTTTATGAAAAGATTGTTATAAGAAAGTTGCGAACATAGCACTGCACATTGCATTTTACCTTGACAATCTGCTTGAGAAAGCGTTTCCGTATCACCATGGCAACCCTCTTGAGTCATACATCATTCATCTCTCCTCTTGCAAGGAGAGTTTTGACTTTTAAAGTGTAGAGCATTGATTTAGTCAACAATGAAAGGGATTGTGTTGACAGCTGTTTTGAATTTGGTTCATTGAGGGGCTTCGGGCTGGTTGAACGCCGACCATTTAGGGGATTATACCTTACGCACTTTTACATAAGGAGGCAAATCTGAAATTTTACTGAAGAACGTGTTTTCAACATCAGCTTCTTTTATGAAATTTTTTTTCATTTTTTTACTTCCATTGCTCTAATAAAAAGAAACATTTAAATATTTAAAAACTATTTTATTTAATAGTTTCTAATAATATAATTTGGGTTCAACAAATAAAATTAATAATTAGTAATTTTTGAGAAAAAATATAAATGAAAACTGTAAATTAATAATCCATAAAAAAAAAGAAGAATTGAGGTTTTTTTAAAAAATTTCTATATTTTGTGTAATGTAGAACTCCATTGCTTTCAATCATTTTCCTTCGAATTTATATTATAATGCAAAAATTAATTATTGCAAATAAATACTAAACATTAAATAAATAATTAAATTTTAAAAAACTCAAATAATTTGAAATTTGATCATTGAAAAAGGGCAATATTATGTATGTGTGTATTGATTTTGGTGTAGAGTAAAAGATAATCATCATATCTTACGACATGGGCCTGCATGTCGCTCGGTGCTACAAGTTTCGGATTCGAATCCCTGCGATGCTATGGATGTTTGTAATGTTTCGGAATCCGCTTTAAACTGTAGGTCCCGGTCTAACAGAATCGTAGAGCGTTGCGGGTGATTGGTGATCCGCGTCCGTAGCTTATCTTCAAGCTACGGACGCGGATCTGTCGGATTGCACTTGGGATTTCCCCGATTCGGAAATCCCAAGTGCAATCCGACAGATGTTTTGCTTGTTGTATCAAATAAAAAAAAAATCTAGACCGGCAGCGAAACGTCGAATCATTTGTATGAAAGGAGAATCGCTGTCTACTAATCGATTCGACAGCTGCTCTAGACTCACCCTTTCTGTCCACAAACCAATACAATATGCATTGTCTCACCACCACTATCATTCGCGTTGAATTCATTGGCTGTAAGCAATTCCACGCTTCAGAAAATCGTGTAAGTCCATTAGACGAGGGCTAAACAGGGATAATTTTTGAAATGTGCTGAGTAGGTGGGGAGCGAACAAAGGGAGGTGGGGAAATAATTTTTGTGTGATGAATGGTATGTACATATGCGTGGGTGGTAGGGGCGAGACGACTTTTATAGTCTTCCGTCATGCTATTAAAAATGTAATTCAAAAGGAAATGCACTAATGAAAACTACCCGATTTGATGAAAGTGCTAGAGGATTGGAGCTTCTTCTGTTGTCATTCAGATTGTACAATTGGTGGAATACTTTTTTTTTTTTTTTTTTTTTTTTGGGGCACAGATGTCGTCTCGTTTTAAATTACATGCTGAAATACTAATCAAAAGTTTATTGACATGCAGTTAACTATGATGTTTACGGAACACAAGTTTATAGAAGCGGAAAGTTTGGAAAATAAATCTTATTTAGCTTGCATTTTCGAAATGGAACTTTTCTATCTTATTGACTCGTATGTTGTTGATTGGATGAGTCAATAAAGAAGCCCTTTGAAATTTCTTTACAGTCCTGGTTGTAGCATGAGATTTCCAGTTGAAGAGTATCAAAAGCCTTTTGCCACCTCAATATACAAAAGGGATCTGAAGATCTCGTTGAATCTTTCAATACACTTTTGTGCAGTTTTTTTTGGAAAAGACAGTATATGCGATGCCTATTGGTGATGCATGAAACTCCTACGTAGATCTGCTCATAACCAACCATCCATGATAACAAGTAGAGAGGACTGCTTCCTTGATGATTCTAATTCAAAAATTCAAAATCGATTTAATTTCGTGCTGTAATAAATATCTTGTTTTGATTTTTTTTAAATCAGTTTCTTACACAAACTGACTAATATTTGTTTGAACATCTCGTATTCATTTGAAAGGGTAATAAATATCTAGTTTTAATTTTAAAAAATCACCTTTACACTCAAACTGACGAATATTTGTTTAAACAAATACATTTCTATGTTATTTATTATTTAGATATATCCTTTTTTATTGATTAAAGATAGTTCAAATTGTAATATACTTATAATAATATATAACTTATAATAATATAATTTATTATATATTATATATTAAATGAAATCTATTATATTTAACTAGTTTAACATGCATTTATATAATATTTATATTTTATATTTTAAGCCGTATTGTCTAAATAAATAACATGAAAAAGCATTAGAATTGAGTTACTGATATAACGTATATTATTATTTTAACATTGATATAAAAACTGCCTTAAGTTCCTCTTTTAAATTCAAAATTCTATATTTGAAGAATTTATAAAAAGAAAATTCTTAAAATGAAATATAATTTTTGAATGCTTTATTATGCTCAGTGATATGAATAAAGCTGATAAATCATGAAGTTAATATTTTACGAAGTGTTCGTCGTTGAACTGTTTCACATTTATTGTATATTTATTTTTTACTCACAATATATGTAACAGAATAGAAAAAAATCAAATTATTTTTGAAGTGCTAAATTTTTATTATTAAATAAAAACTATCGAAAAGTATAAAGCTTCTATGAAGAGAATGCTTATGCATATCACTTTCAAAATCAAGTGCTTATAATGGCATCAGCGTCATTTTCAATCATTCCTATTCCGCTAACAGTAATCCATTTTTCTTGAATAGTGCAAAATGGCCCGGAGAAAGTTGAAAAGATACTAATATATGCAACTTGAAGGAAATCACGCACTTACGAATTTAACACAATTTTTAGAAAGGAAAAGTTTTTATATAAAATTTCAAAAACGTATTATCTTGCATAGTGATTTATTTTATAAATTCTGTATTAAGGTACATATTTTGATTTGTAAAATCAATTTTTTACTAAAAGTAATTATATGTCTGTTTATAACTAATTTTCAAGAGTCACATTTGCCTATATCATTTTATATATTTACAAATTTTTCAATATTGTCAAAATACCAGGTGGGCTGAAAGGTTCATAGGCTAGCATAGAAAAATTCTTTTTTTTTTTTAATTTTATTATTCAATATAGTTGCCTTCGAGGGCGATACAACGATTATAGTGGTCATACAATTTTTCGATACCATTTTTATAGCCTGATTTGTCTTTAGCCTCAAAATAGGCTTCAGTTGCGGCGATTACCTCTTCATCGGTGCAACATTTCTATCCAGCGAGCATCCTCTTAAAGTCTGAGAACAGGAAAAAGTCGCTGGGGGCCAGATCTGGAGAATACGTTGGACGCGGAAGCAATTCGAAGCCCAATTCATACAATTTTGCTATCGTTTTCATTGATTTGTGACACGTTGCATTGTCTTGATGAAACAGCACTTTCTTCTTCTTCAAATGAAGCTGTTTTTCCGCGACTTCTTTCAAACGCTCCAATAACGCTATCTAATAGACGCTGTTTATGGTTTTTCCCTTTTTAAGATAGTCAATGAATATTATACCATGTGTATCCCAAAATATTGATGCCCCAACCTTGCCAGCCGTCTTTTGCGTCTTTCCACGCTTTGGAGTCGGTTCATCACATGTAGTCCATTCGGCTGACTGTCGATTGGACTCCGGTGTGAAATGATAGAGCCATGTTTCCTCCATTGTCACATATCAACGCAAAAATTCAGGTTCATTACGATTAATTGATTCGCATATTCAAATATTCATTCATGATATTCCTTTGATATCTCAGCTATCTCAATCAATTTCACTTTACAGTTATCAGAAATTATTTTGTGGACTTTTTTGATGTTTTCGTCTGTAACAGCCTCTTTGGGACGTCCACTGCGTGCATCGTCCTTGGTGCTCATTTCGCATCGTTTAAATTTAGCAAATCACTTTTATGCAGTTGATTTTCCTGGTGCAAAGTCCGAATAATGTTTATCAAGCCAAGCCTTAGCTTCAATAGTATTTTTTTTTCATCTAAAACCAATGCTTTATTAACACACGAAAGTTCTTTTTATCCATTTTTTCAAACTAACAAAAGTTGCTTCACTAAAAATGCTATAACTCACATACTAATAATGCAACAGCTGACTAAAAATCATATGGATTTAATACTAGTAGCGCCATCTATGTGTCAACCTACGGAACTTTCAGTCCTCTTATTATATCTAAATATGTATAACAATTGGTGTAGCTAGCTAACAAAAATGAGGGCTGATGGCGGCCAACTAGCTCTTGGTGCCACAAATATATATATTTTGTTTCTTTATATTATGTAATTTTATTTCAATAATTTAATTACCTTTTAATAATTAATGACATTTATTTACTGATCTTTTAATAATTACTTATTATTTTAGGTTCACAATAATCAAATTTACTACTGAATAAAAAAAAAAAATGTTTTCGAGTTTGATTCCCAGCGATTCCATTGATGTTTGTAGTGATTCGTAAAACCGTAGTTTCCTATTTATTATAACTGTTAAACGTAGAGCTGGCATGTCTACCCCATTAAAAAGAAAATATCTCCTGTCTTGAAATCTACCAGTAGGCAGAGGGTCTTGGCTCACTAAGAGGCAGTTGCACTAAAGAAGAAATTAATAGAATGCTTTAAATCAATTCTTGAAAATATTAACTATATTTTGATTCTTTTATAATCATATGTTTTTATTTTCTATAATTTAATTGCTTTTTAATAACTACTGAAATTTATTTAGTGACCTTTGATTATTTACTTATTATTTTAGGTTAAAGAAAATCAAACTTAATATTGAAGGAAAAAACTAAGTATTTTTTTTTATAAAATTATGTAGCCTAAAAACAAAATATATATAACAATTGTGTAACTAATTAAAAAATGGGGGCCTGATAGCCGAGTGACTAATGCTTGGTGCCACAAGTTTCGAGTTCGATTCTCAACGTTGTCATGGACGTATGTAGTGATTCGGAATACAGTTTAAACAGTAGTTTCCGGTTCTAATATGAGTGTTGGGCGTAGAGCTGAAATCCCTTCCCCTAAAAAAGAACATATTTCCTGTCTAGAAATCTGCCAGTAGGCAGAGGGTCTTGGCCCACCAAGGGATTGTTGTGCCAATGAAGAAGTTAACAGGTTGCTTTAAAGCAATTCATGAAAATATTAATTTTTAATTGGAAAATTGAAAATATTAACAACTTTTAATTAGATTGAAAATATATTTCTATTCATTTACATTATATCATTTTGTTTTCTGTAAGTGAATTCCCTTTTAATAATTACTGGCATTTACACTCAAGAGCCAAAACATTATGACCACCTGTCAATAACGATTCGGCCCGCGTTTGGCGCGCAACACAGTTTCAACCCGCCTTGGCATGGATTAAACACCACCACTTAATACCAGTTAAATACTACTTCCACCTGATCACGTGCCTTCCACGTCATCCAGGCGAGTTCATTGCAAAACGTAGGGGTGGTCATAATGTTTTGGCTCTTGAGTGTATTCATGACCTTTTAATAATTACTTATTATTTTAAGTTCAAAATGATCAAGGTTACTATTAAAGGAAAAAAACTAATTAATTATTATAAAATCTTATTATCTAAAAACAATGTTATTCATTGCTGTTTGCCATTCACTTTTTACAAATATTCTTTATTTTTCACTTTTTCTAATGTATATAATATAACATTTATGTAAATTTTAAAGATACTATCACATTTCTTTACTAATAAAACGACTACGACTAAACGAAACGGCAAAGAAATGTTTTAATTCGTTTATGATATATAATTTTATTTTCTACAATTTAATTGCCTTTTAATAATTACTGATATTATTTTAGGTTCAAAACAATCACAATTACTATTGAAGAAAAAACTAATTAATTATTATAAATTCATGTAACACAAAAAAATTATTGTTACTTATTTCTTATTGCCTTTCACTTGTTGCAAAAATTTCTTATTTTTTCCCTTTTTCTAAGGTATATAATACAATTGAATTTTTGTAAACTTTAATATATCCCTTTTTTTACAAATAAAAGACTAAAAATAATTACTTACACTTACACCTTATATATTTCATGGCAAAGAAACGTTTTGATTCGTTTATATTATATAATTTTATTTTCTATAATTTAATTACCTATAAAATAATAATTAACATTATTTTAGGTTCAAAACAATCACACTTATTATGGAAGGGCAAAAACTAATTAATTATTACAAATTAATATAACCTAAAAACAATGCTGCACATTGCCAATTGTCTTTCACTTTTGCAAATATTTCTTATTTTCACGTTTTCTAAATTATATTATATAATTGATTTTATGTAACTTTTAAAGTTACTTCCCCTTTTTTTATATAAATATAACGGCTAAATATAATTATTTTCAGACTTATGTATTTCATGGCTAAAAAAATTTATGCATAAATGTTGTGCGAAATCTAATATGGTGAACTTATCATCTCGTCTTTTAATATAAAATAAATCTGATCGTTCAATATAAAAATTTTTTTGTAAGAACGCTTTCTTGGGCTAAGAAATATATAGTAATTTAATAAGAACTTCTAGTAGGCATAAATCTTCTGCTAAGTTGACAAAAGTCACTTCAGCACTATTTTTTGTAAGAATAAAGTGAAATAATGCCTCCAAGCAGTGGCATCTTATTAAAAGCATTATTCATAATGTCGAAGAGAATTTGGAGACAGGAGCCCTAAGGACAAAGTGCTATAGATAAATCCATCTCAAATAAAAATTGCACTTAGACTGAAAGTTTAATAAGATTTTAGCACAATCTACTTTCCCCCAACTTAAAATATTCAATAACAAGGTGCAAAAAGCTTTCTTATTGGAAAAGAAGTCTTTATTTTTAGGCAATATTTTTTTTATCACATTCTCTTTCTAATCTTCAAAATATTTTATTCTTTTTAATTTTTATTTTCAATGAGTACTTTGCTTTTAGAAATCACTTTGCTTGAGTTATTTTAGAGAATAAATTGTCGGATATTATATCTTGAATCACAAATGTTTCATAAATAGAAATATGCAATAGAATGCTGTGTTTGAATAGTATAAATATCTACAAATCTTATTTCGCAAACTTCAAGCCATATCGCATTATTATTATTTATATTATTTTTTCCCTTGCTAGACGCTTTGCAAATATGGAAATATTTCGAAAAAATAATTATATGACTCATAAATTGATATAAAACAGTAGTTTAATTTATCTATTTTTCGTTGCTTTCATTTTAAATAATTTTTACTAATTTATATGAAGGAAGTTCGTAATGTCTTACAAATGTGAATTTTATTTGCTTTCGTGAAATTTAATTTCAACGAACTTATAACTGAAATTTTCCCAAATGTAATGCATAATCAAAAAAAAAAAAAAAGTAGAAGAGGATATTATTTTTTATAAATGGAAAAAAAGGAATTAAGAAATTTTTAGACGAATAGGGATTAAGGAAAAAATTGTGAAAATGTTTAGCAATTTTTTTTTATTACTTATCCTACTTGGCATATGGAACGAAGTTCAAGAACCCTCATGGAAGGAGGGTGATGTTGTGATGCAGCACCAATTGGTGGAAGCCTGATTTGACTCAGTGGCGCTGAAGAAGGTGGAAAGAGGCTTAAGGAGAACTTCCCCACATTTATATATCGTATGGGAAACTCTCACTAGGAAAACCGGAAAAACTCTCACTAGGTGTTCGATTCACGAGGCAAGATATTGAACAACACAAACGCCAAATAACTCAGACTAACTTCGTTTGGCGAGACTTTTAGGAGAACTACCTCAAACATAAACTTTTAGAAAAACATGCTTGGAAAAAGCCCTCTAAGATTCGGCAATACATTGTGGGAGTTTTCGGGGGATTCCCAAAATATCTTGTTTCCTTTTATCCTACTTTGTAGACAGCAACATCTAGACAAAGTCCAAGAACCATTTAATTAAACATAAATGTTGTTTACTTAGTATTCCAATTTATAAGTTGCAATTCTAATTATACAAAATGTTTATTAAACATTTATTTCATGCTGAAATATTCATTTAATTTTTCATGTCTGTATTGACAATTAATAATTTCTGATATTTATTCGCTTTTCTTGTAATGCATTAAAGTCTCTTTGGACAAATATTACTTTTTAATTTTTAAATGGACAGCTATGTTTCGTTACTTTCTTTTTATATACATTAATGATTTGAGAAAAGTGAAGCTTCAAATTTCCATCCCAGACAACTTCTAGAATCTAAGATGACCAATTACAAATTTTATATAAAAATCTATTTATCGTTAAAAAATAAATTTTTATGGTTCTCTCTTAAGTCATATTGTATCTATGTGGACTTGGTCTCAGCAAATTTATTAAATTTTATCTTCATAATGTGTTCAATTTGTTCAAAACGAGAAAACCTTTCTATCTGGATATGTGTAGTCTATTAACTGAAGCACAGACAGATAGTAATATCGCAATATTTCTGTAATAGATAGATGTTACTACTACTACTACTACTACTACCACGCCACACCACATCACTATGCCTAGAGGTGAGTTGCCTCTTTACAATTTGGGAATGATAAGGTTGAGAAGTCTGATTCTGATCTGTGATGTCTCATATGAGACAGGAGCCAACGGCTTAAAGTGAATTCCAAACCACTACAAATATCCATTGCGCCGCCGGGATTCGAAGCTAAAACCCAATAGATGGATGCACGTCACTCCCAGTAGATACATGTGTTTTCGCATAAAAGTAATTTTCACGATCTGTTCTCTGTTGAAGGGTCGCGGCCTGTTCGCAAAGTGGCCATTGGTATCACAGGCTGCAGGTTCGAATCCTGGCTGTGTCAAGAATGTTTGTTAGTGGTTCGGAATCCACTTTAAACTGCAGGTCCCGGTCTGCTTTGCCCTCGTGTACACAAGATAACGGTAGAGCGACAAACCAAACCATTGACACGGTTGTCAATGCAATCTTGTCTGACAGAAAATAATCCCCCTTTCCGAACACCCCTTCTCATGTGTTCTCTCTCAAAAGCCTTCGTTTCCCTAGTAAAAAAAAAGGTGAAAATTTGCATACTTGCTTTCATTGAGCTTTCAGACCCTCTGTATATCGATACGCAGTACTTTTTTTTACCAAACTCTTAGCACAGGAGATTAGAGATTCCATTAAGTCTTTCTAAATAGTAATTCTCAGAAGGGGGAATACCCTTCCATCCGGGAGTCCTCCAGGGATGGGTCGTCCTATCATCACTGTAATGACACTTTAACAAACTTGCGTTTTGCAATTTAATTTTCCTATTTTCCATAATCACGTTATTTTACTCTTACTCTTATCTCTTAATGGAATCGTACTACTTATTACAGCTTATTTATTAAATAGGAGTTCCTTGAATCAATAATTTAAATTGTATAATAATAATTCAATTTGGATTTGATCACCCATTTTTGAAAATTTTTTAAAGCTTAGAAAGTTTTTCCTTGAATATTTCTTCATAAATATTTTTAAAAAATAAACTGTATATGAAATAAATAAATTTCATCAATGTTGATGAAAAAACACAATACATTTACAAGCATTTAGGCTTATGAAAGTCTTCAAAAACCATTATCTATTCTTTGATTTAAATTAAATTGTAGATAACGGTTTCTGAAGACTTTTATAAGTCTAACTGCTTGTAAATGTATTGTGTTTTTCATCAGCACAGATTTATATAATTTCACCTTTAGATTTTCAAGTTATCAAATTTTCCTTTTGACAACGAATTATCAGTGAGTGAAATGTATCAACAAATACCAATTGGCTACAGAACTCCATTTATGTATTTATCTTCACCATGATTTTTTAAAAATAAGCTTAGTTAGTATTAAATAATAGTGATTCTTGTTGAGATACTTTAGTAATAAGTCTGTAATAACTACAAGTCATTGCAGGCTGTGATAATCAATTCTGGAGTTTTAAATTTAACATACCTCTTCGAAATAATAATACATAATTCTTTTAAATTCATGTAAATTTAAAAAGGATTGTTTTGTCCTCTTTGAAAATGGCAATAAGAAGAAAATATCTGATTCGAGAATTTATGTAAATTATTATTCGCATATCATTGCGTAAAATAACTCTAAATTATCCTTTTAAAATAACAAACAATGCTATTTTAATAGGGAGCACTTTCTTGCTAGAATTTAAAAAAAGAAGAAAAAAAAAACCCAGGAAATTACGAAATCTTGTTAATTGCATGTCCAGTACGAAATTCCTTCACTGACAGTCAAATATAATGGACTCTTCGGTCGCCTGTCGGTTGACAGAGATTGCTCGGACTACAGAGGGTTCAATAGAAAATATACACTGCAGTCTAGCATGCAGTCTTAAAGCAGAAATATAACACAGATGTATGTAAATGCTTTTCATGGCAAAATAAAAAGATTTTTGAGTAGTAGCAAGTTAAACAGACAATTAATGTACTAAGAATTGACATAGGATGAAAGGGGGCTAAAGTTTTTACAAGAAAGTAATTCATCTCCAAGTCACGTGTCCTGACAGGTGAACAGCACTAGTGGGGCGTATTGGAGAGAAAGGGTTAACTGTAATACTAATTTTTTAATGAATTTCATAACTTTCTATTAAAGTAAAACAAAAGTATTTGTCACAATACATGAAGACAAATGAACCTTACAAGGCAATGCAGACATTTATAGTTATACTTTTATTCGTTTTATTTTTAATGTTAATTTTTCTTATCCAATACCGTACTTAATAAAAGAGTTAATGAAATGAATATGAAACTCACAAATTCCTTCCTTTTCAAATTGAAAAGCTTTGTTGTACTAGTAATAAGCATTGCTTCCTTATTTGTATTATTTTTAAATATTCTTTTCTATATTTATTACATTTTTTAATTTTTTTTTTCTAATTAATTATTATATTAACTTCGAAATAATTTTCTCTTAAATTTTAAAAACTTTCATATTTCTTTCTTTTTTTTATTTTGTCATTGAAATAAATGCAAAATTTTTGCACCTATGAAATAAACCATGTTACAAATTTATCAGCCATTATGAAAATAGACAATTAGTTTTCAAGCGAAAAACTTTAGATTTTCTTCCAAAAATGATTAACAATAATTAAATCACCTGATTAAATGCCAAAATCAATTGCGGTTGTCATGACATCATAAAATGTTTTAAAGCTCCTGCCTTCCTTTTAAACTGCTCAACAACACTTCAATATCATATTAAAAGGTGTATCAATTTTTAATTATAATATATTTTAATAAGAAAATTTATATTTCATCTACATTTTTATATAATAAATCCGTTTCACATTTATTGTTTAGTTAACGCATTACTTATAATTTGAACAAAAATGATTTTGATTTTAAAGCAAATCCTGTGTTTTAAAAGCTTTACTAAATTTTGTTATATCTAAATTTATTAAATGTTTTATAATGTAAATATCACATTTTTTAAAATATAATTATATAATTTGCTCTTATAATGAAATAGATTTCTAGCGTTAATTGTATGAAATGCTCATAAAAGGCAAGCTCACAGTAATGGAAGATAATAAAATAGCCTTCAAGTTATTGTAGTCAAGTTCGAAGCACTGAATTTAATGAAAGATTATTTATTTTATTTCCAAGCAACAGGTTTCAGCTTCGAGTCCATGCGGTGGCATGACTCGAAGTTGTATCGAGAAACCATTTAAATCTAACCTGTATCTGTCATTCTAGTAATCACTTTAGCTAATACATATCTGTCTTTCTAGTGAAAATATACACTGGCCTCCAAAAGTTAAGGAACAACATGCTTTTCGAAGCTCAACATAAAAAAAAACAGTAACAATAAAATTTATATATATATATAAATGATAAAAACGAGCTTTATGCAAATTTATGCAAAACTGATAGCTACCACATTTTTTTATAGAAAAGAACAGGTATATATGAGTGAGAGAAAAATATGCAAATTTACTTTGTTGCTATCTCATGCACTGCATTTGTCTCCTCATCTGACGTTTTTCCCTGATAGAGGCTTGAGGCTATCTTGTTGCCAAGGAGCTTAGTTAAATACAAATTTGTTGTATGCAAATATAGCTTTCGTAATTACGCTTTTTTTATAAGTAACTTTTGTTGTTTTACAACTTTTGTTAGCAGATTCGTTGACAATAGGGAGTGGGGTCCCATAATGTCTGAGAGAAGCCATTTGTCCTATTCGTTAAGGTGACGGGCGGTTGGATGGATGGGAATGGGGTTGTCCCAGGCTGATGCTGCTAGGCGTCTTAATGTGTCTCGTATTGTGGTCCATCATCTCTGGAATCAATATCAAACCGAAGCTTCTGTGTCCAGAAGACATGTTCCAAGTCGTCCACGAGCTACAACACCTGTAGAAGACCGTTTTATAGCTCTTTCGGCCCGAAGGATAATAAGCCTTTCTGTGCCTCAACTTGTTACAGACTACTCTGCAGCATCAAGGAGAAGAATATCCGCTAGTATGGTGCGAAGGCGTATTCACAATTCAAGTCTCTATGCAAGGTGACCAGTTGTGCGCGACCCCCTCAACGGACGACAGAGAAGGGCCCGCTTTTCTTGGACAAGAGAACGTGTTTCCTGGACCAGACAGTGAAGGTCTCCTGTATACTTTACAGAAGAGTCCAGATTCTCATTTCAGAGCTATTCATGACATCAGCTGATCTGAAAGGAACAACGCACCAGATACCATCAATCCAACACTGTTGAAAGACACATTTACCGAAGTGATGGAATAACGGTTTGGGCAGGGGTATCACTCGGTGGTCACACTGACCCGCATGTGCTCCAGGGAGGAACTGTGAGTGGTTTGAGATGTGATTGTTGATCCATATGTAAGCCCATATGCCAGTGCAATTGAAAATTTTTCATTCTGATGGATGATAATGCACGACCTAATCGAGCTGTAGTTGTTGAGGAATATCTTGAGAGTCTTGGTTTAGAGCGAACGGAATAGACTTGAATCTGATAGAGCATCTTTGAGACAGTTTGCTGCTTTAAGTCTTCCTTCAAGGTCTTTAGGAGAGCTGGAACAAAGCTTACTCCGAGTATGATCTTTGCTTCGCATTTCGATAACCAACAACTTAGTTGACAGCATGGAAAGTCGATATCCTCCAATGCATTGAAGCTAGGGGTGGGCATATCCCTTATTAAAACTCCTTTTTGTTATGTTTCTATGACATTTTACCACATAAAACTGTGATTATTATTTTTTCCAAGAATGGACTACGTAATATAACTATTTTGTGCACATGTCATTCAAATTTGGTGTTTCTGAATTTATTCATTTGCAAATTAGGAGCAAAAAACCGGTTGTTCCTTAACTTTTGCGTCTATTAGTAGTATCTATTGTTTTCCATCCACTTCAGGATAAATTCAACTTGAAAGTTGTCCTATTTGGATGCGGAAAATTTTGTATGGCATGTAACTTTTCCTTGGATTAGAGTTCGCGTGCTACATAATCAATAAATTATTTTGTTAAAGGAGTTTATTCATTTTTTTTTTACAAAACGTATTTGGTGAAGAAACTAATTAATTTTTATTTTGTCTGTATTATTTTAATAAATTTTATGTTTTTGATATAAAAAATTTATTTATTTCGAAAATTACTTTATTAGCAAAGTAATTTTTGAATGAAAAAAAATGTAAAAATATCATTATGAAATACAATGTTAAAGCAAATAAATATCGAATAAACTAATTTTTTAGTAAAGAAACATTTTATAAAAATTATATCTGTTAAGGTATTTATTTTTTACAAATTCAAAAGAGCATTTTTTTAAACTTTTTATACGTTGAAAAATGTGATTTTTAACTTAATTTCTTTTCATTCCTTTTATTGTAAAAGCTTGGAAAAAAATGTTGCATGTCTGTCTCATTTTTGTGCAACTTGTTTTGCATTAGTCAAGAATCTATGTACACACACTGTGAAATAGTTTTAATCTATGTACACACATCATTGAATTGAATTTATTTTTTAAAAATCAGATATTACTGAAATATTTTCTAAAAAATTATACTTTCATAGCTATTTACATTATAATTTTTAACTTGTATTGAATTTGCTGAAATCAAATAAATATTTTGCTATATAATCATATATATATATACACACTGCAGTGACAAAAGTCATGGGATAGCAATATGCAAATTTTCAGATGGCAGTAGCATCGCGTAGAACAGGTATAAACGCGCAGTGCTTTCGCAGAGCTTTCATTTCTATTCAAGTTATTCATGTGAAGAGGTTTTGACGTGATGATGACCGCACGACGGGAATTAACAGACTTTGAACGCGGAATGTTAGTTGGAGCTAGACGCATGGGTCATGCCATTTCGAAATCGTTAGAATTCAACATTCCCAGATCCACTGTGTCAAGAGTGTGCCGAGAGTATGAAATTTCAAGCATAACATCCCACCATGGACAGCGCAGTGGTCGACAGCCTGCACTTAACGACCGAGACCGGCGACGTCTGCAAAGAGTCGTAAATTCTAACAGACAAGCAACACCGCGTCAAATAATCGCAGAAATTAATGTGGGACGTACAAGAGACTTGTCTGTTAGAACTGTGCGGAGAAATTTGGCTTTCTTGGGCTATTCCAGCAGAAGACCGACTCGAGTGCCTTTACTGACAGAACGAAATCGCTTGCAGCGACTCTCGTGGGCACGTGAGCATATCGGTTGGTCCCTAGATGAATGGAAAACCGTGGCCTGGTCCGATGAGTCACGATTTCAGTTGGTAAGAGCTGATGGTAGGGTTCGAGTGTGGCGCAGACCCCACGAAGCCATGGACCCAAACTGTCAGCAAGGCACTGTTCAAGCTGGTGGTGGCTCCGTAATGGTGTGGGCTGTGTTTTCATGGCATGGTCTTGGTCCTCTGGTGCGACTGGACCGAACATTGACTGGAACTGCTTATGTTCAGCTACTTGGAGATCACTTGCAGCCATTCATGGACTTCATGTACCCAAACAACGATGGGATTTTTACGGATGACAATGCGCCATGTCACCGGGCCACAACTGTTCGCGATTGGTTTGAAGAACATTCTGGACAATTCCAACGAATGATCTGGCCACCTAGATCGCCCGACATGAATCCCATCGAGCATTTATGGGACATCATCGAGAGGTCTGTTCGTGCCCAAAATTCTGCACCATCAACTCTTTCACAATTATGGACGTCTATCGAGACAGCATGGCTCAATTTTCCTGCAGAAGACTTCCAACGACTTGTTGAGTCCATGCCACGTCAAGTTGCTGCACTTCGCCGGGCGAAAGGAGGGCCGACACGATATTAAGAGGTATCCCATGACTTTTGTCACTTCAGTGTATATATGATATATATATACAGCCTGAGTAAAAACTTTAAGGCCAGTTAAAATTTTTGAGAAAATCTAAAATGAAATAAAAGGGATTCAAATAATATTAACTATTAAAGTTCATTGATAAGAAATGAATGCTATAAACATAATTTGTAAATACATAATTATGAGAAACATGTGGTTATTTACAAAGTTAGTATTTCTGCCTGAGTAAAAACTTAAAGGCCACCAGTCATTTTTTAAAAATAAATATAATTTAATCGTGCAATTACCATTGCAACTACTAACTTGTGACAACGCTGCAATTTTCATATTTGTCATACGTTTCTTCGAAGTATTGGTGATCTTTGTGAAGATGGCGAAGGGTAAGAAGTTAACTGATCTTGAAAGAGGACAGATCGAAGCTTTGTCTTCAACAGGAATGAGTAGTCGTGCTATTGCGATAAAGATAGGAAGTCAAAGACTGTAGTCAATATATTTTTAAATTGAAAGACAATTATGGTAAAAAGAATACTGGGGGAAGACCTAAAGCTTTGTCCTCGCGTGATGAAAGAACAGTTTGCCAACTTGCATCTACTGGAAAGTACTCAACCAGGAAACTGATTCCGACGACAGGTTTAAAAGTTTGTCGAAAGACGATTTATAACATAATTAGAAGGTCTGGAAGGTACACTTATACAGCAAAATTGACTAAGCCTCAGTTACTGCAGAGACACAAAATAGAGCATTTGAACTTTGGCCAGAAAGTCATGACCTGGGACACCCAATGGATAGAAATTATTTTTTCTGACGAAAAAAAAATGAATTTGGATGGACCAGATGGCTGGAATTTCTACTGGCATGATATAAGAAAGGAATAAGAAATATTCTCCAAGCGCCAATTAAGTGGATGGTCTGTCATGACTTGGGGCTGTTTTTCTTACAATGGTGTGGGCTCAATTGCATTCGTTTCAGGTAGAATGAATTCACAAGGATACCAAAATGTCCTAACAAATCATCTTTTGCCAAATGCTGAATGTCTTGCTGGAGAAAATTGGAAATATCAGCAAGACAATGCACCGATCCATTCGAGTAACAGCACAAAAAATTGGTTCCAAGTCAACAATGTTGAAACTGTGAAATGGCCAGCTAGATCACCTGACCTTAACCCAATCGAGAGCCTTTGGGCTGACTTCGCAAGAAGACTTTATGCAAATGGGAGACATTTTACATCAACAACAGAGCTGAAATCTACTATCGAAGATGACTGGTATAAAACCGACCCCACCCTTTGTCAAAAACTCGTTTCATCCATGAAAACAAGAATATTTGAAGTAATTCGAAGTAATGGCTCCTACATGACCTTCTAAGAATTTGTAATTTTTTTCGTATATATTATTTTCTATTTGGCCTTAAAGTTTTTACTCAGGCACAAATATTCATCTGTGTGTTCTGTAATATTTTCTAATAATTAAATATTTGCAAATTAATTTTTCTACTTTTTTTACTTTTATTTAAGCTCAATAATTATCAATCAAATGGTATTTTAATTCCTCAGTTTAAATGTTTCCATTTTCTCAAAAATGTCTACTGGCCTTAAAGTTTTTACTCAGACTGTATATATATATATATGGGTTGTTATATATTCGTTGGGGATATTTAAAAAATAAAAGAAATATATCAATATAACTGAACTGCATTTAATTTAATGAAACATTTTTTACATAAAAAATTGCTTCTAAAAAAATATTACGCATTTGACTAAGATAAACACAAACACTATTTTTTTTTTAATTATCAACCGAATCATGTGTCTAATGCGATTTTCTAGTGTTTCGTATAACTTTTACTGAACAGTACTGGATACATATTTATAATCTTTTAAACAAACTAGTAGAGCTAATAATAGAGCTATACTTAAGCTAATAAAATCCAAATTTATTAAGGAAAGATGATTTTATTTTACAAAGGATTAGGCGCATCGATTGGATAATTCTGATGTAAACAAATAAGGGAAAAACGACTCGAATGTTTTTCCGAATAATTTTTTTCTGTAATGCAGCTAAACAACACTTAGACCGTGATCCTTTTATGCGATAAGCAAGGGCTGCACCGACGTTACGCACTTAGCGCTACCCAGGCGCGCGTGTAGCTTGAAGATAGAGTAACAATGCCTTCGTAACGCTGTTATTAGACCGGGACCTACTGTTTAAAATGCATTCCGAACCATTTCAAACATCCATGGCACCGCCAGAACTCGAACCCGAAACCTGTGGTACTGAGCGCCATAGCGGTAGCCATTCGGTCACCAAGCCCTCTTTCCGAATTTAAGAGGCTTTTGTTTTTATTCCTTGTAGGTCGCATCGACTACACAACAAAAGTTGATGCATTAATCACAAATAGCTAGAAAAAAAAGTCACCGATATCGGATCTGTTTAGCGCCAAGTACCCTAATAAAAATATCAAATTAAGATATTTAAACTTTTTTATGGTCTTTACATTCAAAACGAAACTAGACTGAGCCAACAGGTTATTGAATGTGTGTTACGACTGCGCTACCCTAAGAAGGTAGCAGGGACTATGAAAAAGAACCAAATAAAAGAGGCAAGCAAAATCTTATATGCTTTTATAAAATTTTCATAAACTTTTTTATGGTTTTTACATTCAAAAGGAAACTAGACTGAGCCAACAGGTTATTGAATGTGTGTTACGACTGCGCTACCCTATGAAGGTAGCAAGGACAATGAAAAAGAACCAAATAAAAGAGGCAAGCAAAACCTTATATGCTTTTATAAACTTTTTATGGTCTTTACATTCAAAAGGAAACTAGACTGAGCCAACAGGTTATTGAATGTGTGTTACGACTGCGCTACCCTATGAAGGTAGCAGGGACTATGAAAAAGAACCAAATAAAAGAGGCAAGCAAAACCTGATATGCGGAACCGAAAAGGGTTTCTTTATGCCATGACTTCATTAGGGATATTTATAAAAAGTTTGACAACGTTTGAGATTCAAAACCCGTAATCCGAATTCCTTAAGAATTCTCGAAATGGAGGGGGGAATATCTCCCTTTTTGTCGCCGATAATATACCGACGTTTAAGTATTATTTTAAAAAATTTTTGTACCATTCAAGCGAGTAACACTTACTGAACTATTTGCATCAACTCTTTACAACTGAATCAAGATTCAAACTATTGTGGCATTTAGCCGAATGTATAATGAAAACATTTCGCGGAAATAAACTGAAGCATTTGACATTGATTATTTCTGGCATGCGCTGTATTATTCAGTGATTTGGTTAAAAGACAAGATCTGAGCGGTTTTGATTAAAACTCCATTGCTTATAAGACAACTAAAAAATTTTAACTCAAATATCTAATTTTATTCATGTATTCGATTTTTACAAAATTCGATATTTTGCCACTTAAGACATTTTAAACAAATGCTAAAATGTGTCATTTACCTTAAATCAATTTCTTACACTGATCTACTTCATATAAAGATAATTAAAATTTCATTCAGTTTTTTTCTCATCCTACTTGGTAAACAGCGACATCTAGACCAAGTCCAAGGATCTGAGTGGTATCATGGAAGAAGAGAAGGGAGGAATGTAGCTTCTTTTGTGATGGAGCACCCGTAGGTAGGAATCTGACTTGGCTCCGATGAAGAAGAAGGGTAGTGCTATCGAGGATAACTTTTAGGAGTAACTACCCCGCCTTTGGGTATCGTATAGGAGAAAAGCCGGCAAAAATCTACCATGTAGTCCAACTAGCGGGATAAGATGCTGAGCATAACAATCACCATTGAGGCCCCTCGTTTTTTGAAACAGTGTTTAAAACAAAGCCTCCAGCGGATTGAGTCTCCTCCCTAATGCTCACTAGAGGCAAAATTTCATTCATTAATCAAGTTAATAACTAAATTTCAATTATTGTTTATTTGCAATAATCTTGTAATTTTAATAATATTATTCATTGTCTACAACATTATATTAATGTTAACTGCAAATTAGATATTTTTCAAATTTATTACTTACATTGTTTTGACAGTTCATTTTTTAAACGTTATTAGAGGAATCCAAATCCTTTATCTTTAAATGAAATGCAAATGGACCAAATACTGCATCTAAAGTGAAACAAAGATAGTTTAAAGAAATACATATTGTTTAGTTGTTGTTGTTTTAAAATTTTTATTAATCCGTTTATTTTTCACTCAAATTAAATTTCCTGACATATATATATTCCTTCCCTTATTAAATTTTAATAAAATAAATTTTAATAAATTCTTTCCGTTAATAATTTTTTATTCCTTAATGCTTCAGGAAATATCGTTGTTAATAGTTTTTCCCTCGTAGACTCTACATCCATGTCTTGGTGTGTTGTTTTTGTTGCTTTGTTTATCAATTTTTGTAAATATTTTACTATTTACATTTTAAATATATATTGAAGATATGCATAGAAAAGTAAATATTTATGCAATATTTAATATTAAAAAAAGTAAGCATTTTAATTAAAAAATTTTCCCAATATTTTCAAATATTGTTAATTTTTCAAGCAAATGACATCATTAATATAACATTCTATTTGAGTGAATGAGGCAGTTTTTCATACCATTCAAATTAATTCCTTTTAATACATTCTTTACCTTTTAATACATTCTTTACCATCTTTTACCTTTTAAGATAATTATTTACCCATTATCTTTCTTTTCGAAGACGCATTTCATTTTCTAAAATAAATTTGTAACTTTCTGGACTCTTTTCAATCACTTTCCAGCTAAGAAAGTTTTTAATAAAAAATTTTACAGCATAGTGAATAGGTGAGTAGCAAAGAGTCCTGGAAGTAAATAAATATAGTTAAATATTAAATAAATATAGTTAATAAATGCACTCGCTTTTCACTATTCAAAGCAAAAATTAAAAATGTTTCCTTTAAAAGCAAATATAAATAATTTCTTATTTTATTATTTAATTATCACATGCATTTAACTTTTTTTATATCTGTTTGAATGAAAATATTTCAAAGTTTCTTCTTTAAAATTCATTAGAAAAAATGCATACGATTATTTTCATAACATTTTTTTTTTCTGAAAATCATATTAATTTGATTCTTTATGCTTACAAAATAATGATAGTATATTCAACAGAGTAGATCAGTAAATTGCAATTTTGCGATCGTCAATAATCTTTTTTTACGTAATCTGATAAAAGTTTATAAGAATTAAAAGTAAGTGCGTGTAATAATGCATTCACTCGGTGTATGAATAGAGCAATGTAACATTTTTTTTTTCTCACCAGAAGAGTTTTGATTCAGTTGGTAGTTTAGATTTGTCGTAGACTCGAAAACTCTGAAAATCTCCTAACTTGGAATGAACTGCACTTGTGCATCTAATTTATATCTTTAATTTTCATTTTTTGTAAATAAAGGACGGTATATTTATATATAATGCTTGTAAATAAAATTTAAATTCCCATGAACCTGAAAATGTCCCTCTTCTTGAAGCCGTTATAGCTCTAGTACCACGAGGGCTGAAAGGTTCATAGGCTAACATAGAAAATTTTTTTTTTTTTTTTTTTATAGAATTTGATTTTATTATCAATATAGTTGCCTTCGAGGGCGATACAGCGACTATAGCGGTCATACAATTTTTCGATATCATTTTTATAGTACGATTTGTCTTTAGTCTCAAAATAGGCTTCAATTTCGGCGTTTACCACTTCATCGGCGCGAACTTTCTGTCCAGCGAGTATCCTCTTGAGGTCTGAGAACAGAAAAAAGTCGCTGAGGGCCATGTCTGGAGAATACGGTGGATGCGGAAGCAATTCGAAGCCCAATTCATGCAATGAAACAGCACTTTCTTCTGCTTCAAATGAGGCCATTTTTACGCGATTTCGTCTTTCAAACGCTCCAATAACGCTACGTAATAGACGCTGTTCCTGGTTTTTTCCTTTTTAAGATAGTCAATGAATATTATACCATGCGTATCCCAAAATATTGATGCCACAACCTTGCCAGCCGACTTTTGCGCCTTTCCATGCTTTGGAGTCGATTCATCACGTGCAGTCTACTCGGTTGACTGTCGATTGGACTCCGGTGTGAAATGATGGAGTCATGTTTCACCCATTGTTACATATCGACGCAAAAATTTGGGTTTATTACAATTGAACAGCTCCAAACACTGCTTAGAATCATCAATTCGTTGATGTTTTGGGTCGATTGTGAGCTCGCGCGGCACCATTTTAACATCGTTTTCACTGATTTGTGACACGGTGCATTGTCTTGATGAAACAGTACTTTCTTCTTCAAATAAGGCTGTTTTTCCGCGATTTCGTCTTTCAATCGCTCCAATAACGCTACGTAATAGTCACTGTTTATGGTTTTTCCCTTTTCCCCATCATATCCCTCTTTCTTAATTACTTATACTTTTACTTTTTTTACATTTACTCCCCAGTTTTTCTCTGAATTGTCAAGTATTAAGAGAAATGTATGCAAGCTTAAGCAATCTTCTCCAATTAGTAAAAACTTCCCAGTTAAAAAGATATAAGTCGATAAATTCCATTCTTCACATTCCACAGACTTTACAAATTGCTGTTTTTTCCTTCGACATCATTCCCCTGGGGTAGGAAGAAAAAAAACGTTAGTTGGAATTCTTGTTATAATTAACGCGCAGATTCTGTCATTAAGGCACGAATCAATGTCTGCTACTAAAATAGAACTGTTTCCAATTGCTTAAAAAAGATTTAAGATAGCATCATGCATATACTTCATTGATTTTTTAATTCATTAATATATTTTCTGTGGTGTTTACCATTGTGTTTTGCAGAGAAAGGCATCATACAAAAGATGAAATACTATTCATCATTATGCATTTTGTATAAAACAAAGTATGCTGACGATTGATTAATGTTTTGACGCTTCTTTCTTATCAAATATGTAATTTATTTGAATTTCTAGAATACGTCCACTTCAGTCAAATTTTTAAGCCCTTTTCCAGTTTCATTTTTCAACTTGTAGTATTTCCCATTGTATTTTGTACACTATACGCAACATAAAATACTATTTAGCATTATGCATATCAGGTGAGCTGAAATGTTCGTAAGCTAGCATAGAAAAATTCTTTTTTTAGAGAATTTGATTTTGTTATTCAATATAGTTGCCTTCGAGGGCGATACAACGATTATAGCGGTCATACAATTTTTCGATACCATTTTTATAGTACGATTTCTCTTTAGCCTCAAAACAGGCTTCAGTTTCGGCGATTACCTCTTCATCGGCGCGAAATTTCTTGTACAGCGTGCTTCCTCTTGAGGTCTGAGAATAGGAAACAGTCATTGGGGACCAGAGCTGGAGAATACAGGTCGATGCGGAAGCAATTCGAAGCCCAATTCATGCAATTTTGCCATCGTTTTCATTGGTTTGTGACATGTTGCATTGTCTTGATGAAACAGCACTTTCTTCTTCTTCAAATAAGGCCGTTTTTCCGCGATTTCGTCTTTCAGTCGCTCCAATAACACCATGTAATAGTCACTGTTTATGGTTTTTCCCTTTTTAAGATAGCCAATGAATATTATACCATGCGTAACCAAAATATTGATGCCATAACATTGCCAACCGACTTTTGCGTCTTTCCACGCTTTTGGGGTCGGTTCATCACGTATAGTCCACTCGACTGATTGTCGATTGGACTACGACGTGAAATTATGGAGCCATGTTTCATTCATTGTCCTATATAGACGCAAAAATTCAGGTTTATTACGATTGAACAGCTCCAAACACTTCTTAGAATCATCCGTTCGTTGTTGTTTTTGGTCGATTGTGAGCTCGCGCGGCACCCACTTTGAACAGAGCTTTCGCATATCCAAATATTCATTCACGATATGTCCAACACGTTCCTTTGATATCTTTAAGGTCTCAGCTATCTCAATTAACTTCACTTTACGGTTATCAGAAATTATTTTATTAACTTTTTTTATGTTTTCGTCGGTAACAGCCTCTTTGGGGCGTCCACTGCGTGCATTATCCTCGATGATTTCGCCTCGTTTAAATTTAGCAAACTCCTTCTCTACGGTTGATTTTCCTGATGCAAAGTCCGAATAATGTTTATCAAGCCAAGCCTTGGCTTCAATAGTATTTTTTTTTCGCCAAAAAACAATGCTTTATTAACACACGAAATTCCTTTTTATCTCTTTTTTCAAACTATCTAAAGTTGCTTCACTAAAAATGCTATAACTCACATACTAATAGTGCAATAGCTGTCAAACTTATACACGTGCCTTTTGAAGATTAGAGCTAACTAAAAACTATATGGATTTAGTACTAATAGCGCCATCTATGTGTCAGCCTACACACTTTTCAGCCCACCAGTTATTTTACCAAACAAAGTATAATGCAGAAGAGACTTTTGATAGTAGTACGAATGACTAATGTTTTGGCACTTGTTTTTTACCAGATTTGAGGTTTGTTTAAATTTCTAGATTACTTCCACTTTATTCAAACATTTAAGCCATGTTATGGCCTATATGATGATGTCACATGCTTATTCACTTGTTTATATTTAGAAGTAGAGGAAGGAATAATGACTTCTAAGAGGACAACAAGAGATAGCTGCTAAGTATTTGCGTATGGTAAGTGGAAATGCGTGGAAATGCGTGGAAATGATGCTTATAAAAAATCTTGAAAATATCTTATGTTTCCGTAGAGAAGTAGAAGGAAATTAAAATTAAATAAATTTATTAATTTCCATTGAGTTATTATAGTTTTCATTTCAATTTCTAAGATAAAAATTTGAAACAAACTAATATTTTCTAAGAAATGGATGAAATTATATAAAATATTCTCATATGCCGCATGCTTTTAAATAAATAAAAATTTTAATTTACAAAATAAAGAAGAAAAAAAAGATGACATTGAAATAAGAAAAATGAAGTCAAAGATTAAAATAGAGTTTAATCGAGGATTACAGCGCTATGTTTAGCCAAATGTTTCCTTTTTAACAATAAAGCAATTTTAAAAAGCAAATTTACAGAGTAATTGAAAAAAAATTCCTTAAGCTTTTTATTTGAAATGTAATACAATTGAATTCAATTTAGTTCAATATTAATTAAATTCTATCCAAAAAACTATGTCCTCTTGCAATGAAACGTCACAAAATGCAGGACGAAGGTCTGCAACTCACATAATACCCCACGGTGTGTGTACTCCATATTCCAATGGGCAATGAATAAGATGAAAACATGATAATTTATGTGAATAAGATGATCCCTCTAAATTTTCGTAATTTCACTTCCGCTTCCATTGAAAATGAGCAATTGAATTCAATACCACGTTAACTATTTAACACAAACTGTCCTTTGAAGACGGGGACCAGGGGGGACCAGGATTGTGCCTAAATAATTAAATGTCCAATTAAAGTGCAGCATTCTTTTCAAAACAATTTCACAGAAGGCCTCTAAACTAAAGTGCTGAATGCAAAATATTGGTGGCACCATGGTCATCTGGAAAAAGGATAAAATATTGGAAATAAAAGTTTGTAAATAAATATTATTTTATTCACATTAAAATTTATATTATGAATAAAAAGCATTATACATCTAATGTTGAAGCTGTTCGATTATTTTATGACAAGCCTAAGACCATTTTTAATAAATCTTATAGGCTTTGTGATTTCTTCCATCACCTCAGGTACAAAGAAAGAGCTTTCTGGCTTGCACAGTAATCTTGCTCCATACAAGAGTAGACATGAGAATGTTTACTTCAATTTTCCATGTCGGGATTTGAACAGTTTCTTCAGTTCGAAAATTAAACTGACCATTCACCAGGCATCCCTTACTCTACCATATTAGCAATAACTGCAAAATAATATAAGAATATGTTAGCATCATCTTAAATATTAACTGTGCAGTTACAAATACTTTTCTAATGTTGAGTGTATACTTTCTATCGAGAAAGAGGGCTAGAACCTGCTTCATGTTCCTCCTTTTCATTGTAATCTAAAAATTCTATTGCTATAGTACATACTACTATTTGCTGTATGTACTTTGTACTATGTAAAAAATGCTATTGCTGTGGTACATACTATTATTTGCTGTATGTACTTTGTACTATGTAAAAAATGCTATTGCTGTAGTACATACTACTACTTGCTGTATGTACTTTGTACTATGTAAAAAATGCTATTGCTGTAGTACATACTACTATTTGCTGTATGTATTTTGTACTATGCGAAATGCAGTATGTAGTATGTACATACTACTGGGTAGTAAACTGTTGGACATATAATTTGTTTATAGTTTTTAGTTACTGAAAATTTTGTGTGAAATTTCGCATTTCAATTTCTTTGAAATGGTTGTTTTCGCTTTTAAAATACAAACTTTTTGGCAAATCTTTCTTCCATCTTTCCTTTTCTTAAGCACGAGAATTTCCTTTTCTTTTTTAAACGATTTTGTTTGAAAATAAATTTAAAATACGACAAACTTCAAGTATTTTTTTTTTTTTTTAATTTGGATCAATTTGCCATCCGTCGCATTCTTCTGATCAGAAAAATTAATTCATTATCTTGTTTGCTTTCGAGAATAATTTACTTTACTTTTTTTACCTTTATTTTTTTATGTAGCTTTAAAAAGTAAGCGTTCACAGCAAGCAATGCATATAAAATCATTTCTTTTTACCTATGCTACTAGTATGTATCCATTTTCTGTTATGTTGCAAGGAGTTTTTTTAATCGCAAATTGAAAAGATCCAAAATAGTGTAATGAAAAAAGCACTTTTTTGAACTGTCGATAGTCTAAGCAATAACAAAATTACTTTTTAATGAAATTTCAATTGATTTTCTATATGTCATTTTTTTTTTTTTTTTTTTTTTTTTTAATGATTTGATCGAAAGAAAAAAATATCTTTTATATTTTTTTTTTAATTTTTATGTCTTCAATTGCAATGAAAATAATTTTATAAACAATAATAAAAATGGAATTTTTAACGAAGTCTTTCGTATTAATTCAAACAATTTACATGACCAGATGTAATTTTATTTAAAATTCGAAATTTTGGTATTATGCGATTTCATTATGATTAAATTCCTTTTAATTATATATTTTTTTAAATTTTGAAATATACTGGGCATTTAATTAAAAAATTGTTCTGACTCTCTTAAAATACATCATCAATAAATATAACTAACATACACATAAAAGTTTTTAAAAATAGTAATTCGTATATAAAAAACAATTCCATTTTAGGACAGAAATTAATTGTACATGTTGATAAAAATTTAAACATCATGTATGTAATGTTATTGATTTCATAAATTTGGTGTTCAAAGTAAATTTCACTCTAATTTTTCATTAATACTTCTATTACATTAAAATATAATGTCCTATTCTTAATAAAAACTACAGAAATCGTCTTCGTATCAACTTCTAAATTTTTTAATTTTATATTACGCAGGACATAAACTTCCTAAGAAAATTAAGAAGTTTTTTTTTTTTTTTTTCTTTTTGCTTTTCTAAGCTATTGTATTATTGTATTCCAATATTATCTTCAGTTTCTGGAAGTGAGCATTTATTTCAAACACGTCCACAGCTTACGTAAATACGAGCTTAATGAATAGTGTTTAAAATTTCTGTCAAACAACATTTTATTTCCGTCTATTTCATTAGTCATAAGAAAAAGAGTAATAATTTTTTTCTCACTTGTTTCTAGCTTATTTTGCAGCTCTATTTCTTTAATAATTAGCTTATTTGGAATATTTTAATTACATTTCTTTATTTTAAATATTTTAAAGCATAAACTTTTGTTTTGTATTCATATTAAAAACTATTACAGGAACCAAAATAAAATCCTTATAATTAGAGAAAGTCCAAAAAAAGTCCAGCCGAAAATCAATTTTTTTGCCAAAATCAGAATTTCGATCAATAAATTAAATCTAACCCTGACAATTTGTTTTATATATTTTTTTTATTCTTTGAAAGTAATAAAATTGTTAGTTAAGCTTTACCTCTTGTTTTTCTCTTCTACTGATTTCTATATATTCAGTAGAAAAAATATATTGTTTCGGTTTTGCTTTGTTTGGATTTAATGGATCAGAATCGTCTGGTACATTCCGAATGGAAGCAGCCAGGTACAAAACGTGACAAGTCTGCTTAAAATTCAATGTCGTGTGTGTGTCGTGAAAAGGAAATTTAATTTAATAGGTCGAAATGTCCTTCAACTGGGCTCAAGCAGAGGATTAGGAGTGTCTGATCCCTACAGTTGTCAGCCATGGTTTTCTAACTGTCGGGTATAATGGAGAAAGTATGCAATGGGCTTCTTCGTCATGAACGCAACAACCCCATGATAGGCCAAGGCCGTCTGCCTATTGGCAGATTTCGAAACTTGAGATGTTTTCTTTTTATAGGGTAGTGTTATCAACCCAACGCCCTATAGTCATATTAAACCTGGAAGCACGGTTTAAAGCAGATTGCGAAACACTTTAAACATCTAGGGATAAGGACTTAATGAACTAGGGTACCTAGTAACCTTGGTATCAGTTTTTTTTTTTTTTAAATATAAATGTATAGATGATAGTATACTTTAGTAAAGTTGTATACGTGTTGGAATTTCTACAAAAGGGTAAAAATATCAGAGGGCACTTGGTGCAATGGTGCACTTTGGAACAACTTGAATTTGTTACATCTTTGCCGTTCTAGGGGTGAATTATTTTTATCAAAATACCTGGCATTCGAAAAAAAAGATGGATAAATAAAGCATAAAGCTTGGAGCCGTAGAACGGACCGACCAAAATATCTACAGCTTCTTTCAACACAACTCTTTCATTTCCCTCTTCGGGTAACCTATTAGTGTTCGGAATATAATTTTCAGACCGTCATCCCCTGATCCCAAATCCTTTGAAAAGAGGGAGAGGGAGTAATTTTTCACTTTATTATCCTTTAGGTAAGATCCACGGGATTTTTTTTTTTTTTTTTAATTCAACGGAAGGCCGTGTGCGCTGAATTTGATACCGAACTTTTTCATTCCCTGTTATTGCGGCTCAGGAGGGTTGAACCAGAGCTAAGCAGGGAGGGAGTATCTGTCACACCAGCTGTCGCATTGTCAAGCTGAGAGGACGAAAGGGGATCGGAAACACGTGTAGGAGCCTAAAATGGATGTATTCGGAGATGGTAGGTATATTAAAAGAGGGATGCCACTGTGTGTCTCAATTAACTGGATTTTGCCCCCTCACTAAATAAAAGAAAGCATGTTATAGTTCCAAATAAAGAATTCAAAGATTTCCTCACTGGGATTTATCTATGAAATTACTAAAAATATAAATTACATTAATATTATTTATTTTGTAGTTATAGGATTGGATTATCAATGCATGTAAAACTGTTGAATATTATCTCCTCACAGCAGTCATAGAATTCAGTTTGAAGTGAGATCAAACATATAATAGATATAAATAATAATTTAAAAAATGCACTTTGAAATTAGCTAATAGAAAGTTGTTGTTTTTTTCAACTTATTGTTTAAATATCATTCAGTATTACTGAATGAATTATTAAAAAAAGAAAAATTCTGATAATTTTTCTTTTTTAGAGAATAAAAAAAAATAAAGATAATAATTTTAATTTTAATGTATTCTTTACATATAATTCACCATATAAAAATAGCTGTTTAAAATTATTTTTAATTGATGATGGAAATTTACTTAGTAAAAAAATGAATTCAAAAAATGATTTTCAAAATGTTTTTGAGTAATAGTCGGAACCAATTATAATTTCTAATATTAAAGAAAGTGTATTTGAAGTGCAATTTAAATCTATGTTATATTAGATGTATATTAAGTTATCTAATGTGTTAATTAAAATTGTGTCACTTAAAATCAAAAATGTGTCAAAACTGTATCAATCAAAATGTGTCAAAATTCAAATGTTTTGAAACATTTTGACTCTTGATTCAAATTTTGATCAATGATGTGTTGATTAATCTATAGTGTTAATTAAAATTGCATTTTGAAAACGCGTCCAGAAAAAAATTGAATTTTGACGTATTTATATGTTAATGAAGTTAAAATAACTGTTTTTATTTTTAATTCTTTTTGGAAACGTTTTCTAAAATCACTTCTTAAATTAAATGCTCTATTCTCATCTGAAACTATAGAAAATGCATGCGCTAAGTTATCTTCAGAAATTATTTTAAGCCAGGATACCACAATAATTCGTTTGGCTTCGGAGTGGACTTTGAAAGAAAATTTGTCAAGTTTTAACCATTTTTGCATTTGTAAAAAGGACAGAAAGTCCCAAACTGAACATTTTATATAGAAAAAGAAAATATAATTGAAAATAATTAGCATTGTTGGCCACAATGACACACTGTCATTAAGCACACTGCCCAGGATGAATAGCAGTTAATCGCTCATTTCAAACAAATGATAGAATAAGAACTCTTTTGTAAAATAGAATTAAATGTTGGGTAATTAAATATTTAACTCGAACCGATAATGATTATTGTGTTCTTGGAAAATCTTTATTTTCTAAACAATAAGCTGATTAGCTAAATTTTTGGAATTTGGAATTTGGAATTCATGCGAAAACAGATGAAATGTTCATGAATTAAATTTGTTTCTACAAAATAAACTGTCTTTAATCCACGAGCCGACATGGCTGAAATAAACACAATCAGAACACTTCAGAGCCACTTCGTGTGGTCGGTCTCTTTTTTGAGTTAGCTCCCATTAAATATTAAAATCTAAATATTTTATCTAGCTATCTGTCCGCGAATAAAAGTAAAATTAATATCAAAGTTAAGCAAATACAAATAAAAAGCAGAAAACATGCAGGAGCATTTTAAATGTAGTTTGAAAAGTTTTAAATCCACAATTTCATATTTCATATTTTGTTTATAACTTCATATGTTATTACTGAAATTGTATATTTAATTTTTGAATTTATATTATTTTAAGAAGCAACTGTAAAATGGGAATTAGAATTATTATAAAAGAAAACCGATTAAGCATTTGCAAATGAAGTAAAAATCTGCTTTTAAACTTGAATTTGAACAATTCGTACCGTAATCCAAATGTACAAACTTAGTAAACTGTATGAATGTTAATTTCGTTTTTTTATTTTGGAAAACATATTGCTTTAAATATTTTTACTGCACAATTAAATCCTCGATATAGAAATTGTATTCACAGTTGACCAATCAGCATCGTACAAAAACAAATTATAAGCTAAATTTCTAAGTTTTAACCAAAGGTTTTCGTTAAGTGTTTTATTTTTAATTAATATATTTTTATATTATATATTGTTATTAAAATTGAAAATCATTTGTTTGTATTTTTCTTTCAATAATTAAAATTTTAACTTTTGTTCATCACTTGTGTAGAATATTTCATCATATTAATTAAAAAATAAACATTTTTATATGATTCATCAAATAGTTCTGGCCACATAAATGAAAAAAATTATGAAAAGATTTCAGATTATTAAAATGGTAGTTATGTTATTATTATTTTTACAAATGTATGTGATAGTTTTTTTTTTTTTTTTTTTTCAAAATTTTATTTTGAAAGAATAAGTTCTTTTTAATTAATTTTCTACCTTAAAATGAAGGTTCAAATTATGTAGCATGAAGAATTAAAAAGTTGATTAAAACTATCAAATGAAAATCCTAACTTATTTTTGTGCAAAAATGAAAATAGTTAGAGCTACTTTAGATTTTTAGTACGATGTGTTTTGAAAAATAAATGGAAATTAAAGGAAATTATAAATTAGAGATGGTCACCTTAATATACTACTACTATTACACTACACCACATCACTGTGACTAGACTTGAGTTGCAGCTATACAGTTTCAGAATGATGTGAGTGAGAAGTCAGACTGAACTCCGTGACTCTCATATAGTCATATGAGACCCGCACCTAAAGCTTAAAGTGAATTCCAAGCCACAACATCCACGGCACCGCGGGAACTGGGCTCATACCCTACTTTGATATACTATGAAATCTACTTTTTTAATCATGCTTCTTCCTACAAGCTGGCCGGAGTGCTTCTCTGTGGCGCTTAATAGAAAAGTTGGTCTCACCGGAAAGCAACTATATTTCGAGCACCTTGAGCGTAGCCCAATTTCGTTTTTTCGTCTCAATAGTAGAATTCATAGTCATAGTTATAGTCTTAATAGTTTTAATAGTAATAGTCATTTCACTCATGCAGACCATGCATGACACTAACTTTTTTCATCGTTAGGGTTCTATGCATTCAGGCGCATACGTACACTTTTTTCTTCGCTGCGAGTATCCGATAGTGAATATTAATAATGATATTAAATATCTTCTACCTATCTATTCAATAAAATTTTGTAAACTGGTTACTTTTGTCATAACTAAAAAATCCATATATGCAAGCAAAAATACTTCGAAGAATCAAATTTAAATTCAAGATTTTTTTTTTTAATTTTTAAGAAACAATTTTGTAATTTTAATATCTTTACTATTAAAATAATTAAAATATTAAATATTACAAATATTAATATTAATTTATGTATATATATATATATAATGTTAATAGTAAATAAGTTATTTTTCTTTAGAAAATAGTGGTTTATCCTTTAAAGTAATTGAAAGCAAATTCATTCTCATAAAAAGTTTAACTTAATTACATATAGAACGTTATGCAATAAGTTGAATACAAAAAAAAATTACTTATTGCAAGGTAAATCTAAAAAAATGATGATTTCTGAAGTCTAAATTAAAATGCTAAGTGATTAAACATATTTTTAACATATGACTTCATTGCATGTATGTGTATGTTAAAAAAAACGACTCCTGTGCGGATTACTGATGCATAAACACTGCAGAGTAGAAATTAGTTGCATATATCTCCTTAAACTCATCCAAGCTTGCAAAAACCTTAAAATTATTTTAAAAATTCATTAACTGTAGATTTATTTACCATTTATTATTTTAAAAAAATAAGTTTTCTTAAAATTTCAATTTTATAATAGTATCAAACTATTTTTTTTTTAATACTATTACGAAAATAAAGAGTAAAAATCGATTTCTTAATATTTAAATGTATTATTTTCAAATTCCATAATTACAATAATGCAATTAAAGATTTTTAAAATAGAGTTGGATAATCATGGAAAATTATTATGTTAGATGTGAAATATTATACGGTTTATATGATTTTATTTACTGAAATTTCCAATCAGTCAATAATTTTTAAAAAGACTATTTTATAAATTATTCTAGAAGCCCAATAACTATACATTTTGAAACTTTGTGACTGCTGTAATTATTACTGCTTAATAAATTGTTTTTAATTTTTCGAAGATGCAATTTTTTAACGATTTAAAATTTAAGTAAAATTTTGAAAAAGAATAGAATGTTTATAACATGTTTGCCAATGAATACATGGCCATTGAAGCTATGAAGAACTTTTTAAACTAAAGTAAATTAATTTTCAGAAATTTTTTTTGTAAAATTTTAACTCCGTTTTTTAAAAATGTCTATTAAAATAATGACCAGTATATTCCTATATTATGTTATTTTTTTTTTTTTTTTTTTTTTTTTACATTTTTCAGAAAGTATGATGAAATTTTCCTATTTAGGAAAAATTCGGCCTATTTCCACATGACATAAAATCGATCACACACTTTTTAATAATAGATAATAGGCCAATGGTGATCGATTGAAGATCGATGAACAAATTACGAACTCGATAATGTTAAAAGTTTTTCAATATTTCTGCTTATATCAAAAAATATACGTACTTGTCCTTAAAATGCTGAAACAGTTTCTTAGGCAACTGCTTCACAGTTCTAGATTGTATGATGATATTTTCATAAATAAAATCAGTCTATTCTTAAGTAAAAGCAAATAATAAGTATTCAATAATTTTAAAAAATGAGACCTTTGAGGGTTTAAAGATTTATATAATTATAATTTTAAAGTATTTTAATTTGTTGTGTATTTTAAATGCACAATAAAATTTAATGAAAGTTCATCTTTTTATCAACCTTAATAAATTTGATTTTTGAAAAAAATAAATGTTAAAATATTACAGTGAATGCCAACATCAATATCGCATCAACATCAATATCAAAACAGGAAGTTGAATATAATTCTTAATTTTACACCGTAAAATAATGTTAATAATGAAAGAAAATCAACTTTATGTATCAAGAATTGAAAATCATGACTACTTTTGAAATCATCAAAATAGAAACCAATTTCTAGTATAACAAGAGCCGAATTTTGAAAGAAATATGAATAATAAGATAAGAATAATACGATAATAAGAATAATAAGATACGTAAAATCAATTCATTACAATAAACTTAAAATATGATATTCAGTTAAAGTTATGAGGGCAGTGTGATTTACATTACTGTTAGGAATTTAAAATGGGAAATTAATTAAGTAGATCATGAACATTGTATTGCATTCTCGCTGATACTGAGTGTTTATAACAATTATCCTAAAATATATTGTGTCATATTTCGTAAATTTCATAAACACATTTCATAGATTACAACGGGTAACAAATCAAAAAGCTTAATACTTATTTAAAAAAGTTTTTATTTCCCTTTTTCTATGAAAATATGTATGATTGACACGCGTGTAAACAAACAGTGGAATATTAGAAAATTTCTTATTCATGTCTAACATATAAAAAATTTGTAATAATTATACTGCTTTACGAAACAACAAATAAAAGATTATTGTTGTCATGACGAGAAAATCATTCAAAATTATACAACTCTTTTATTGTAAATGTGCACGCCAAAGTATATTAACACATGCAGGGGAACAAGCGATTACTCATAGAGGTTTTCCCATCTACACAAGTGCTCAAATCCCCCAACCTTGTACCCTTACAAATTGAATTTTAAACAGCTGATGTAACACGTAATAACCCCTACCCTTCTTGCCCCCTACTGAATAAGTACCACTTGAAAAGGGGAGCCAAAGTTTCTATCCCCTGTCTGCTGATCTCGCCCATTCCCTACGACATAGTTTTCCTGTGAGATCTACCACTTTGTTAGAACGCCTGCCAAATTCGATTAAGTTTCTAATGGATGACCTTGATTATAAAATAGAGCATTACAGTTCCGATTGTGACTCGCTAGTATAGTTCAGCTATACCATCTCATTTGTGTTCTTTCTTCTACTTTCAGATTGATTCTCTTTATTAATCTTTTGATAAGAAATAAATTCTATCATTGCACCATTCTATCTTTTCGTAAGACAGTATACTCTCTGCACAATGCTCTTCCAAGTGCTTATTTAATCTTATGCAAACATTGTATTATTCTTATTTGATGTCCCTGACATTAAAATAATCTTAAAATTATAATTCGAATTTTTAAAATTAGATCTTAAAAAAATATATACAATAAGTGTTCTTGATAAAAAAAAAAGCAAGAGAAGAGGGGATATATATATATCACTGGATTTGTAAACTAAATGAAATGAGTTCGATGTAAGTAAAGGAATCGGAATTAGAAATATGGAATCAAAACGAAATTTGATCTCCGGATTTTGGGACTTATAGAACGCATTTGTTTTTGTTTATAGGTAGCCTCATATATAAAACGAAAAACCTATCGACGGTGATGAGAAAGGACATCGCCTTCCAGGAGGACTTTTTGGGGTAGCTGCCTCTTATTTTCATTCCGCATGTGAGAATCCTTTCCTTAAATATTACAGAAAAATTACCATATTAAAAGAAATACAGATTAATTTCTAAATATTGTGTGTTTACGTAAAATAACTTGCTTAAGATTTATTTTGAACCTTATCTATCTTGATTTGATAATTATTCTTTATTTGCTTTATAAATTTTCACTTAAATTTATTCAATTGCAGTCTGATATAAAACATAATATAATTTTATGAATAAATAAAGTTAAAAAAATTAACTAATCCATTGGATAAATTGTGGAATTCAATTAACGGTACTAAGTTGTAGTAAGATAATATTGAGTCTAGTCATAAAGACCATTGGAAAAAACCCGGATAATTCAATTAAAGGAACTAAGTTGTAGGAAAATAATATTGAGTCTAATCATAAAGACCATTGGAAAAAACCCGGATAATTCAATTAAAGGAACTAAGTTGTAGGAAAATAATATTGAGTCTAATCTTAAAGACCATTGGAAAAAACCCGGATAATTCAATTAAAGGAACTAAGTTGTAGGAAAATAATATTGGGTCTAATCATAAAGACCATTGAAAAAACTCGAATAATTCAATTAAAAGAGCTAGGCTGTAAGAAAATAATATTAACTATAATCATAAAGACTCTTATAAGAAAGAAATAATATTAAAATATGTTTTCTAAAATTATAAAAAATAAATATTTTTCATTGATAGGTCTTCTATATTCTGAAAAAAAAATTTCATCACATGATATTTTATACTAATTTGCATATTATTGATTTAAAAATGTGTTTTTGAAATAAAATTTTTACATCTCTATATGTATTTAACCAACTATTGTACTTCTTCTATTTAAATCATTGTTATAAGCCCCTTTCCTGAATTTGTAATGTTTTGTGGTCACAAGGTTATCATATAATTATATATATGCACATATTGCGTGATTCATTCAGGCATGAAATCCCATCGCATTATCATGCATTTATAAATGCAGCACAAAATCTCTTGGAATCCATCAATTTAAAATTATAAGCGCATCATTCAAAACGTTGTGTGTTAAGCGAAAACAAGAAAAGGAGAAATACACAGAAGAAAAAGGCTTTTGCAGATAACATAAAGCTGAAGAAGTATTTTAATGCAATTGTATTTTATCGATCTGTTACCTGGTAGAAGAGAAAAAGGCGCATTCATGTGAAGGTGGAATGCAACAGGTGAGAGAGAGAGAGAGAGACTAACTGAGATGCAACAATGCCTTAACTGTTGCATCAATTGTTGCCGATCGATAAAGTGGCGTCAAGA
>BPLQ01011819.1:0-19356 GCA_021605075.1 Caerostris darwini
CTGTTATTTCCTTCCAATCACTCAAATTTAATTAAAATTCTTCCTTTATTTACTTAACTTTTTTTCAAACTATGACTAGGAAAAAAAAAAAGGGGAAAAAAATATGAATTTTATAAATACAACTCATTTTTTTTTTCAAATGACATTTGAAAAATTATGATTACCTTAAATAAACAGAGAGCGAGCTTCGAAAATTATTTGAAGTCTGAAATATGTAAAACTCCTTATTAAACTTTCCAGATTAATTTTTTGTTTTTTTTTATTCATTTGAAAATTTTCTTTTTTAAGTTCTACATTAATTAATGTATAAAAAAAATAAATAAAATATTTTTTTTAAAATAACGGAACTAAGTAAACAAAGAAAATTTGTCCTTGCAAGATTTTATTTGAATAAAAAAAATAGAGAGAGAAAAATAAATATTTTGCGCTTCAATCAAATATCTGCCCACTTTAAATATCACTCAAACATTTATGAAGCAAGAGGGAAAAGTTTCTTTTTATTTTTATAAATGTAAATAAACATGAAAAAAATTGGGTTGAAAATTGAAAACTTTGTCTTGTGTAAACATTTCTTCCGAAAAACAAATATCTTTTATAAAGTTTCGATATTTTTAATCAATAAAACATTAAAAAAATCTCAATGTTTATTTATCCTCAATGTTTATGTTTAATTTAGAAATTCGGCGTAACAAAAGAAATATGATACTCAACAAAGTTTTTCGTGAGGTTTATGTGAAGTTTTGGTTTATATTTCTAAGAAAAAGAGTAAAAATAATTAATTTTTTTTAATAATTAATAATTCCAAGACATCAACACGAAAAAAAAAAAACAAAGAAACAATTATTTTCAAACAATTATAATATTTGTATTTAGTTTTTACAAAATGTTAAAAAGTAAAGATATTTTAACCAATAATTCTCTTAAAATTTTCACATACGAATTAGACTAAAATAAAATTTGAAGGAATTAGACAAATATGTTGACTTTACTTTAATTTTCGAACTTAATTAAAAATACTTTTTCGAATACAACTTTGCATGTTAAATAAAACCGCCTACTTGCTAAATTTTAGTATTAAAATCGGCTGTTTAGTTTTAAAATCGGTTTAATTTTAGAATCGGCTGTTTGGTTTTAAAATTGCCTGTTTAAATTTAGAATTGGCTGTTTTGTTTTAGAATAGGTTGTTTATTTTCAGAATCGGCTGTTTAATTTTAGAATAGGTTGTTTAGTTTTAGAATCGGCTGTTTAGTTTTAGAATCGGCTGTTTAGTTTTAAAATCGGCTGTTTAGTTTTTAAAATCGGTTTAGTTTTTTAATCGGCTGTTTAATTTTAGAATCGGGTGTTTAGTTTTAGAATCGGCTGTTTAGTTTTAACATCGGCTGTTAAATTTTAGAATCGACTATTTAGTTTTAAAATCGGTTATTTAATTTTAAATTCGGTTATTTAATTTTAAAATCGACTGTTTAGTTTAAAAATCGGTTATTTAATTTTAAAATCGACTGTTTAGTTTAAAAATCGGTTATTTAATTTTAAATTCGGTTATTTAATTTTAAAAGCGACTGTTTAGTTTTAAAATCGGTTATTTAATTTTAAATTCGGTTATTTAATTTTAAAAGCGACTGTTTAGTTTAAAAATCGGTTATTTAATTTTAAATTCGGTTATTTAATTTTAAAAGCGACTGTTTAGTTTTAAAATCGGTTATTTAATTTTAAATTCGGTTATTTAATTTTAAAAGCGACTGTTTAGTTTAAAAATCGGTTATTTAATTTTAAATTCGGTTATTTAATTTTAAAAGCGACTGTTTAGTTTTTAAAATCGGTTATTTAATTTTTAAATTCGGTTATTTAATTTTAAAAGCGACTGTTTAGTTTAAAAATCGGTTATTTAATTTTAAATTCGGTTATTTAATTTTAAAAGCGACTGTTTAGTTTTAAAATCGGTTATTTAATTTTAAATTCGGTTATTTAATTTTAAAAGCGACTGTTTAGTTTAAAAATCGGTTATTTAATTTTAAATTCGGTTATTTAATTTTAAAAGCGACTGTTTAGTTTTAAAATCGGTTATTTAATTTTAAATTCGGTTATTTAATTTTAAAAGCGACTGTTTAGTTTAAAAATCGGTTATTTAATTTTATAATCGGCTGCTTAGTTTTAAATTTGGCAATCATAGTGTCAATAGTTTTTATCTCGTCTTTATTTATATTATAAGAATATTTTCATGACTGAATCAGGCAAGTATATATCTTTCAAAATTCTCAAACTTATTATTAATTTGCGCTTAGAAAAAGTTATACTATAAAAAATTTAATAAAAGAGTTAGCTTAAATGATTAATACTTTTTTTCAACATGAAACATTATAAAACGTATAGTAGACTATAAAACTCGAGGAAAATCTGTCTCATGAAATAAAGCGAAACATTCCCGAAATAAATGTACATTTAAGATTATCATCTACAAAACTTAGAGCAGAATCGAAAGAAGGTTATGGAATTGAAATCAATAGTTTTATATAGAAATCAAAAACAGTTGGAATTAATATTTTTTTAAATTTTACTTAATAATTTGTATACATGGCACGTCTACGTTAAAACTTTTGTTAGGCACAGTATACTATTTTTATGATATACGGTGCTTAAGTGCATAAAGTCATATTGATAACTTACATTTCAAGATTTGACAGAAAATTAATTCATACTTTTCTATTATATGCATTTTTTTAAAAAAAAACTGATTAAATTCATCAATATATCATCGCACAAGATTTAAAATAGGTTAAATACATCAATTGTTTTTAAAAATTAAACATTTAAAATAGGTTAAATACATCAATTGCTTTTAAAAATTACACATTTAAAATAAGCTAAATACATTAATTGTTTCTTAAAATGACACATTTAAAATAGGTTAAATTCATCAGTTATTTTTTAAAAATTGCTCAAGATTTAAAATAGGTTAAATTCATCACTTGTTTTTTTAAAATTACACATTTAAAATAAGCTATATATATATCAATTGTTTTTTAAGATGAGACATTTAAAATAGGTTAAATACAGAAATTGTTTTTAAAAATTACACAAGATTTAAAATAGGTTAAATTCATCACTTGTTTTTTAAAATGAGACATATTCTTTCTCTTCTTACGAAACAATTAACAAACAATTTTGTTTGTTAATTATTAACAAACTATCTGAAAATTTTTAAGATATACAAAAATGCAATATATTTATACTAAGAAATAATTTAAAAACTTCAACTAATATTTATAATATTCCTTTTTTGGTAGAATCAAATGGAAGACATTTTTGTTCTTTCAGATGTTATTCAACTAATCACAATTTTCAAAATTATTGAATACAAAAAATTATCGTATCAAACAACTGGAAGATAATGCTGAACATTATAAATTAGCAGATACAAATTTCACTTCAAAAATGAAATTAATGAATAACCGGATAAAACATATCATATTGTAATTTTTTTTCAACAAATGAAATATAAATGCCAACTTTGAACTCTTTACAGATTTTAATATATAAGAGAAATAAAATGAAAAATATAATTAAGTACATTATACAATAATAATTGCAGGTTGCTTTTTTGCTTAATTGTACTTAAAAGATGAAACTGTATCATAACACTTCCTTGAATACTTCATACATACAAAAAGTATTTTAATAATTTATTCTTAGGTAAAAAAAGAAATTGATTTTAATAATATAGTAAGAAGCTGAGTGGTTTTGATCCAGATCATAAATATAAATTAACTCCTGTCTACCATAAGAAATCCTAATCGTGTCTCTATAAGAAACCATCTCCTGTATCAAATCTGTCAACTGGCAGATTTTGAGACAGGAGATGGTTTCTTTTTACAGGGTAGGATTGTCAGCCCTAAGCCTAACACTCAACAGTCATATTATATCGAGACCTACGCTTTAAAGTGGATTCCGAACCAATACAAACATCCATGCCACTGCTGGGATTCGAACCAGAAACTTATGACATTCATTAGATTGCAAAATAATTTTTCATTAATCATATATTACCTTTTTCTTTGACATAATATTAATTATTCATTTGAGTTTTTGTGTTTAAAATTAAATTTTGAAATGAATGGAAAATATTCATTATAATCATCATTATCATCACTGGCACACAGCCCCATGGCACAACAGCCCCAGACCGTCTGCCTATTGCCAGATTTCGTGACAGGAGATGATTTCTTTTTATGTTTTAGGGTTGTTAGTATTACGCCCATAGTCATATTAAGTATCATAGTCACCATTAAATAAGGTTTAAAGTGACTTCCGAACCACTATAAACATATATGGCACAGCCAGTATTCGAACCCTTATCCTGTGGCACCGAGTGCCAGAGCGCTAATTACTCGGCCATCAGGTCTCTATAAGTTACAAATACCAAAATTAAAATTTAAAATTAATTTAAATAAATAATTTTATAAATTTTTAATAAATACCAATTTACATTAACAAGTATTTTTTGTTCTAATGCAGCTGGCAAACACTTAGACAATTGTCTTCGATGCCTTAAGGCAAGAGCTGCACCGACGTTACTCACTTAGCACTACCCAGGAGGTGTGCGTAGCTTGAAGATAAGCTACGGAGGCTGAGTAAAACTACCTCCGCAACGCTCTTATTAGACCGGGACCCATGGTTTAAAGTGAATTCCAAACCACTACAAACATCCATGGCACCGCCGGGACCTGAAACCTGTATTACTGAGCGCCAGAGCGCTAGCCAACTGTCCATCAGCCCCACATTAGCAAATATAAAATAGTACTTTTTCTGTATTTTAAACACAAAGCATTACCATCAAACAAGCATTTGAAAAATAGCATTAAATTCAATAAGATACTCACTTTTTAATATACGCCATCGATAAAGAGATCTTTTCAACAAATAACCCAATATCGGCTTCATTTTCTAAAATTCAATTTACTCCTCCTGTCCAAGATGGAAACTGTCAAGAAGAAGTTTCTCAACTTCATTTTAAGAACAGCTTCCCGTAGTAAACTGCACTTCAAATATTAAAACGACACGTTTGTATTTCCATATCTTTCCGATTACTTTTTACTTTGTATTAAGTTCAGATTTAACCTGAACGTGAGCATGTTGCTTTGTGAGCAAACACACATTCTGTAAGGCTGATTTTAAATCACATTTTTGGCTTCTGTTGGTTGTTTCTCTTGGTATTGACCTTCAAAAGCAGCTGCTTTTAAGAAATGGAAATCGTATTGATGGGTTTTAGATATATACATATAAGCTTCCTTGTATAATGGAATACTGATTCGAAATATTTATTTATAGATGTATAAAGGATTTATATGTTTAAAAATAGGAAATTAAATAATATATATTCTTAAAATATGTACAATATTTTATTATATATTTTAAATTTATTTTATATCTATTATATTATCTTTTATCATATATTTGTTCATTATGATTGTAGTATGCAGATTGTGAAGTTGGATTGTAACTAGGTGTGGTTCAGTTGTGACTTGAGGGACATGTTTGAGAACTCACAGCTTTATTTACACACGTACAAATATCACATACATACAATTAAAGACAGTATGTAGCACATTTTAAGACATATAATTATAAATTCGTGGAAGGAATCAATTTCTAAGCCGAAATCCCGATACTCAGGTACGAGCAGGGTGCACGAAAGTTCCTCTTCAAATGAGAGTCTGTAAGCCAACTACGATGTAGTGTTATGTTAAATATATTTCCTATAGGATGAGAGATTGTAAATTAAACGTTTCTCAGCAGGAATGCGTGGGTGCGTTGTACTTCTTCTCGGGTGAGAATCTCGAGACCTACTGGCCATTTCTTCTGAACGCCCCAGGCGGCACTTTGCCAGTGTTTAGGAGGAATCACGGTTGCACGATAAAAAAATATTTTGCTTATATGCACAAAATATATTTGTATGCTATAAATGTAGTATCAAATGGGAGAAGTTTTGTATATAAAACGTTTGGTTTAAATAATTTTTTAAATCATTCAAAAATTAACACTTTCATAAATAACATTTGATTTTATATCATTTCTTGTTTGTATTAATATTTAAAACTGAATTATGTTAATAATTGTATTTATAGCATAAATTATATAGGTTTATATATTTTTTTTTCTGTGAGCATAGTTAGCCAGCGTGTTCCATTTTAGTATGCCATAAATACCACCCATAGGACGATCAAAGGAGGACATTGTCGAGCTAGAGATAAAAACTCTGCATTTGCGTGTCATATGGGGGAAAAAACCGGAAAACTCTCAGCAGGTAGTCTGACTATTGATACAAGACATAATATGCACGTTGCAACAATTTCATGGTGTATCCTCATTTGTGAAAGCACTGTTTGCAAGGAGCCGCTACGAATTTGAGCTCTTCTACATGCTAGCTGAGTACATTACTACTGGGTTACGAGTCAGACAGGCTTGCATTTAAATTTTTTTTTCTTCTTTATTTATGGGTTTAACAGCAACTGATTTTATGTATGTAGAGTTCACTCAAAATCTAGGATCAGCTATATATATATGCAGATGATTATCAAAATAATGGAAACACCCTAGAGTTATAAGGAATTCTTTACTAATATGGCGTAAGACCGCCTTTGGCATGTAATACAGATTGCCTGGGAATCGAGATATTGTGACTTGATATTGATATTCTTTGATATCAGAGATATTGATATTCTTCCTGTAGATATTGTGAAAGTTCTGGAAGAGATGCCTGTGGTGGATATCGATTCGATTTCGCTTTGTGCTCGGCAAAGACGCCGGCATCGGACGCCAGAGTGTCCTTCCTTAATAAGTTCGAGAAAGATTAAAAAGCATGTGAACCACATATAGGATTGCTCGTTATAAGCTATTTGTGATACATTCTGGACAAGATTGAAGGTGTCATATTTTTACTATTTCAGTAATAGATGAGATCTGAAGAAGCAAAAGGTAAGTAACAGTCGAAAACAACTATTATTCGAAATCTCAATTTGTATAATAGATAAAATATAAATTTATTTTTTTATAAAATATAAATTCCTTACGCCGTTATTGGGAATTTTCAATCATATTTTTTCGGCCAAAGTATGGTCATCCGTAAATGCATTAAAAAGTTTCTAAAATTTAATTAGGTAACAAACTGACAAATTGGCTTCGCGTCAGTTGTGACATTTGAACAAGAGATTATGAGTTGGCCAAAGTCCTTCCTGTGCTCTTCGATGAGTATTCCATTGCGTTTTGTAGCGTAATTGTTGTCTCTGCGAAGGGACCACATGATTAAGATATAGATTTAAGATATACACCACCTATATTAAGACCTCCAGTAGAATCTTTGCTCACGACTGAATCTGGGATGCCTTTTCACAGGAAGTGATGACAGTATACTTTATTGAGCAATTGGTTCAGTGTCTCTCTGCTGCTGGACTTGTTTCAAAAGTTGGCTCAAAGCTGGGTGGTTTTTATACCTCTGGTTTCACTATTGTGTGTAGTGCACTTCGTGAGTGAAACACAGACATCGCCGGAGAAATCGTGTGATCTAATCAAATGTTTCTAACGGCCAGAAGACATTCCTGAGGACCAATCGCGGGCTTCATGCGGTCAATATAGCGAGAGTTCACAGGAATGATTGCACACGGCTCTCGTGCGAGTCAAACTATTATTTACAATGTTCAACATAAATTCCTTCTTTTTAACTATTAAAATGCAAATAAAAATTATTAAAAATTTGCATTGGCTACATTGTTGCCCAACATAGGGTTAGAACTATTTAATTGATGTTACACTGAAGTGACAAAAGTCATGGGATACCTCTTAATATCTTGTCGGCCCTCCTTTCGCCCGGCGAAGTGCAGCAACTCGACGTGGCATGGACTCAACAAGTCGTTGGAAGTCTTCTGCAGGAATATTGAGCCATGCTGTCTCGATAGACGTTCATAATTGTGAAAGCGTTGATGGTGCAGGATTTTGGGCACGAACAGACCTCTCGATGATGTCCCATAAATGCTCGATGGGATTCATGTCGGGCGATCTAGGTGGCCAGATCATTCGTTGGAATTGTCCAGAATGTTCTTCAAACCAATCGCGAACAGTTGTGGCCCGGTGACATGGCGCATTGTCATCCATAAAAATCCCATCGTTGTTTGGGTACATGAAGTCCATGAATGGCTGCAAGTGATCTCCAAGTAGCTGAACATAAGCATTTCCAGTCTATGTTCGGTCCAGTCGCACCAGAGGACCAAGTCCATGCCATGAAAAAACAGCCCACACCATTACGGAGCCACCGCCAGCTTGAACAGTGCCTTGCTGACAGTTTGGGTCCATGGCTTCGTGGGGTCTGCGCCACACTCGAACCCTACCATCAGCTCTTACCAACTGAAATCGTGACTCATCGGACCAGGCCACGATTTCCGAAATGGCATGACCCATGCGTCTAGCTCCAACTAACATTCTGCGTTCAAAGTCTGTTAATTCCCGTCGTGCGGTCATCATCACGTCAAAACCTCTTCACATGAATAACTTGAACAGAAATGAAAGCTCTGCGAAAGCACTGCGCATTTATACCTGTTCTACGCGATGCTACTACCATCTGAAAATTTGCATATTGCTATCCCATGACTTTTGTCACTTCAGTGTATATTGACCCTCAACTTTTATGGCTCGAATTAGAGGGATATAATAATCAGTAATAAAAAAGTTATGAAAAAAGTTATGATTATAAGTAGTAAGTATGATTATAAAGTAGCTTTATATGAAATTCTGTTTTTACGAAAGCATTTGTTTTCATCATTGTATGCCTAGAAAAGATATAAAAACAAAAAAAAAGCAGTTCAATGGCACTCAAATCCAGATCACTAGGAAAGTAAAGCATATGCAGAACATCTAAAAACTTATGAATATGAACCCTGTTTTTCTAAAAACTTTTTTTTAAGAATATATAAAAAAATGAAAAGGTCCGGATGTCCAATTGCGTAAAGGTGAACGCTAAAAAGGTCGCAAACAAAGCGTTACAAAATGAGTTATGAGTTATTTTGCAGGATCATTCACCGTAGCAGGGCATTTCTTTTGAAGTATTTTTAGAGCATAGATAAAGATTCGAAAAAAAAAGGATATGTTTTGACGAATTTTTGTATGAAACACCGTAAACTTTAATCAATGGACATATGAATAGTTTACAAATGGTATTTCTTTACAAAAAAATTGCTGTTTTACAACATAAAATTTTGTTGAAATTCCGTTTTTGTAAATGTGATTGTTCATCAAAGATTTGACATAATTGCTCAAATAAAAAATTCGTTATTATCTAAACTTAATTTTATATCTTCTTTAACTCATTCAAAATGACCTCATGTCTTTGATATCATACCAAAAAATTGAATGAATACATATGATTAATATGATGCAAAGCTTGTTACAATTGCTTCTACCAAATATACAAATCCTTATGACATGGAATTAAGAAACAAAGTTAATTTAATTTACTAAATAATAATTTTTAAGTTTATTGTTTTTTTAAATGTCCTTAAATAATTTAGTTCATTATTTTCACAATTAGAATAAAACATTTCACTTCTTTCTTAATTTTCTATCTTAAAATTAAAACACGTGTCTCTAACTGCCAGAAGACATTCCTGTCAACCAATCATGTCTCTAACTGCCCGAAAACATTCCTGACAACTAATCACGTGCTGCTTGCAGTCAACGTAGAGAGAGTTCTTAAGAACGGTTACACACGGCCCTTGTACGAGACAAACCATTATTTACGATGTTTAACATAAATTCTTTCTTTTTAACTAGTAAAATGTAAATAAAAATTATTTAAATTTTGTTGTGTTTTTAGATTTATGCTCGCATAAGCTACTTTATCTGAATTTATCCAAATGTTATGCAAATAAAAGAAACATTGTGATTATTTTTTTTTATCATTTTTATTTTTCATAATTAGAATAAATCATTTAAATTCTTTCTTAATTTTTTTTCTTGAAATTAAATCCCGTGTCTCTAACTGCCAGAAGACATTTGTGACAACCAATCGCGTGCTTTGTGTGGTCAATAAGCGGGAGTTCACAAGAATGATTGCACAAGGCTCTCGTGCGAGCCAAATCATTATTTACGATGTTCAATATAAATTATTTCTTTTTAACTAGTAAAATGTAAATAAGAATTATTTAAATTTTGTTGTGTTTTGAAATTTCTGCTCGCATAAGCTATTTTATCTCAATTTATCCAAATGTTATGCAAATAAAAGAGACACTGTGATTATGAGCGATGAATTGTAATCAAACAACTAAAACTACCAACATACGTTTATGATTTAATAAAAACAATAAATTCGCTATTAAATTAATTTTTTTAGAGTTTACTGATATTAAAAACTTATGGCTTCTAAGTTGTGGAAGCTAAAATCTGAAATAGCGCAAAAGAAAATTGAAAATATCAAGAAAAAATCAGCTGATTGTGAATACTATAAATCATATTATAATTATTAAAATAGATTATAACAATATTTATTACATTTAAAGCTGTAATCAAATTTCGCAAAAAAACAACAACATTATCTTTCTCTGTTTCAAAGACTCTTATCCCAATACATAAAAATATTCAACAAATTAATACTTTTATTAGAAGTATTATTATAAAAAAAAGGAACAGAAGTTTAGGACAGTGTCCGAACCCTCTTGACTCTTTTAGGAGAACTATACGGAACAAAATGCCATCGTATATTAGTGAATTATTATCTAACACCAAAGAAAATGTTTAGGAGACAGTCGGGGTTGATTGGAAAAAATTGAGTGTAGCAATTCGCAAAAAGGATGTTGCCTATTTTAGATTAAGAACTGGACACGACTGCCTGGCTGAACATCTGGCCACAATAGGGGTAGTGAATTCTGATATGTGTGTTCTATGTAAGACAGAGAAAATGAACAAGTCCCATCTACTTGTTTGGTCGGGTCTGGACTCTAACTTACAACAGAATGGTGTTTTGCATACTTTTTACCAGAGGGCCAGAAAAAACAGGATTTGAATACACTGACTTTTATTATAGTGCTTCAGTCTTTTTAAATTTTTATGTTTAAAACATTTAACTTGTTTTTAATTTTTAAGGCCTTTTGGTCGTTTTTGTTAAGAATGTCTAGTCTTTTCCGTTTGTAATTTTGATTTGTTTATATGTCCTTTTTGTTTCTACGATAAGTGGTAAAATTTGTATGGATGAGATTCTAATAAAGCCATAAGTTGTTGTTGTTGTTGCTTATCCCCTTGATTTAGAATCCTAAACCAAGTCCAGTAGATCATGCTGCATCAATAGATCGTAAACTGTCCTCCCCTCATTCAACAGTTGCCTCACAGGGGCACCAATACAATCTATGAGATGAGAGGGAGATGCGATGGTCGAACAATGACAAAGGGCATATGTCTTCTCGTCTCCATTGAAGGTCAAACTCTTAGTGTGGCCAGTCCTTAGTCTAGCTAAAGCCGTCTGAGCAGGTCTAGGACAGGAGCACTGTATGGACATACCAGGATATTTAGCGGAAGCCATAAGTAAAAACAATAACAACTTTTATTATAATATAAATATAGTCTTAAACTTCGATTTACAATCAAATTTTTATTAATTTTACAAAATATCTGTACTTAAATCAAGCATTAATAATGGGATTTCTTATAATCTTGCGTTGAAAGTATAATAACGATATTTTATTGAGGAAATACAATCACAATGTACACCGGAAATTGAAACTTTATTTTATTAGATCCGTAATGTAAAGAGAAGACAATAATGCTTAATAAAAATTGTAGATAAGGTAATAAAGCCAGATGTAGAAAAATTGTTGATCTATAAAATATTCTCATTTCAGATATCTCTAATATATACACAGCAACAATAGATTTCTTCGAGTAGTTTAAGATTTTCATATTAACGAAAGTGGAAAATGTTAACTTACAAAAATTACGGCATTGAAAAATAAATATTTGCAATTTATATATAAGAAAATTTTTATGATTAAATATAGATATCAAGATTCTTTATAATCTTTAAATAATTTATTAATTTAATACAAATTACCTTCTTACAGGGGCCTAATGGTGAAGTGGCCACAGCTATGGTGCTCGGTGCCACAGATTTCTGTCCCTGAGGTGCCATAGATGTCTGTAGTGGTTTGGAATCCACTTTAAACAGTAAATCCCGGTTTAATATGATTGTTAGGCGTAGGACTGATAAATCTAGCCAATAAATATAAAACATCTCATGCTTCGGAATATGTTTGTAGACAGACGGCCTTGACCCACCAAGGGAGCTATTGAGCTAATGAAGAAGAAGAACATTTTTTGGAAGTGTGCACATCAAAAACATTTAATCTTATTTGTTCTTATTTGAAAAGAAAGAAATAAAACATGATTTTCAGATTCACTAACGAACTGATAATTCGAATTATAACTGCCTTCGCGTATCAATAGGCGAATGCAACACATTGATTTAATAAGGAATTTGTAACGTTTAATGAAGCCCTAAAAGATTAATACACTCACGTCCATAAATTAAGGATAATTCAGAATCACACAGAAATTGAACTCTAAAATAAAAATTTCACCTGTAGAATTATCGCACACATCTTGAAGAAGAATATGCAAATTACGGGAAACCACCAGATGGCGCGGATAGTACGTCACAATGACGAGAGTGTAAGAGAGGGGTATATAAGGAATGGTGGCAAAGAAGTAAAATTGTTCACAAGCGCTTTAAAAGCCTTTCACTGCAATAACCGCTTAGTTATGGCACAAAGGAAGCATTTGGATGATTTTTTACATGGTAGAATTATCGGATTACTGGAATGTGGACGTACCCAGCTGGAAGTATCCGAGGAACTTGGAATCGCCCAGAGTGTCATCTCCAGGCTTTGGCAACGATTCCAAGATGATGGTAATGTGAGTAGATGTTACAGCACAGGTCGCCCCCGAGTTACAACGCCGAATGAGGACCGGTATTTAGCAGTTACTGCCAAAAGAAACAGACGGAGCACAGCATCAGACCTGTCTCGTCAGCTCTCTTCAGCTACCGGTACGACAGTTTCAAGGCAGACCGTGTACAGACGCTTAGGGCACATTGGTCTATATGCTCGTAGGCCTGTCAGATGTGTTCCACTTATCGCAACTCACTGTCGCCTGCGATTAACCTGGAGTAGAGAGCATGCATTGTGGACACCGCAACAGTGGTCTGGTGTGATGTTTTCCGACGAGTCCCGGTTTAGTTTGCAGTCTGATTCTCGCCGGACTTTCATATGGAGAGCGCCAGGTACCCGTTACCACCAAGAGAACACCATTGAACGACACCGTTACGGTGGTGCAGGATGGCTCGTTTGGGGAGGAATAATTCTTGGTTCCAGAGCTGACCTGCATGTTCAGAGTGTAACGATGACAGGCCACATCTATCGGGATGTCATTCTGGAACAACATGTACGCTTGTTTCGGAACTTCATTATCCTTAATTTATGGACATGAGTGTAGTTCCATTCCATTCAGTAGTAGTTCACAATTCCATTTTTCAGTTCATCTAGACTTGACTTGACTTCACCAGGTGTTTTGAGATTTATGCTGGCATAAGCTACTTTATCTATTAGTAAAACATTGATCATCTATCATCAGTAAAAGATTTACTGAGCTTCTCTAACTCTCTGAGTCACTTGTTCTGCGAGCAAATGTCTTTAGGTTCAATAAAATTGTCATTTCCATAACTACAACCTGAATCATTTTTAAATAAGATAGTTTTGCAATAACCACGGTGTTTTTGCCCTGGTTTCACTTTAACATCCTTCATTAGCAAACATTTGTATTTCTGGACAATAATCAAACGTAGAAATTTTTTTACAGATTTCTTGTACCACAAGAAATCCACAAGAAATCTAACACAACTAACTTTTTGGAAGAAACACACACTTTTTTGAATATATACTTTTGTGATACAGACAAATGGTCTTCAAGTCTACAGTAGATCCTGTGCTAAAATTCAAAATATCTCTATCATCTTCAGATACATATACTGCAATTTCTGTGCTTTTCTTTTAGAATATAGATGCATTCGTGAAAATTTGCAAATGTAAACTCCCCAATACTCACTTAATGTCTTTCATCTTTCAAAACAGACAAGCAAAATAATATTAAAATACTGCTCATTTATTATTTCTTACTGATTATTAAAAATGTGTTTTCTACATAAGCAATTCTAATTGTATTTTTAATTTCCTGAATTTTTCTTACACGTTACGCTCCCCACTCTGAAGACATTATGTTTGGTTGACTGGTGCCATGTGACTTTTGGACGAGTTGTGTTGTTTCTTATCCTATTAGGTCAACAGCAACATCTTGACCAAGTCCATGAATCCATATGAAGCATAATAAAGGACAAAAAAAAATGTAGCTTCTTTTTGTCCTTGATCTTGAGACACAAAAACATGGGGTACCCAAAGGGAGAAGTTTAACTTTACCCCACCTGGTTATACCCCCCATGGAATGGGAGTCCCTTTTAGTCACCTTTTACGACATGCATGGGCAACAGTGGGGCTATTCTTACCCGGACCTTCATGAGGTGAACCAGTTGTTCACTGGTTGAAAAGAATAAAATCATAAACTAAATAATTCACAAGTTATTTTTTAAGATAATAATTACATAGAAGAAGGGTATGATTAAATAAATTTATGGTAAAGATAACCGGCAACTCTTATTTAAATTCTCGTTATTATCTTCTGCTATATTTGCCCCTATTTATGTCCTTTGTTGGAAAAAAAAAAAAAAAAAAAAAAGGAAGTTTTTAGGTTGTTACAATACTTTTTAAAAATATAATTTTAGGTTTGGGGTGAAATTGAAAATATAATCTACTGCAAGTCTTTGTCATAAAATCACAGCAAATATAATAAATGTCATATTATCTGTATAAGAAATAAAAAAACAATAAATATTTCTTCTTGGCAAGAATAAAAGACATCTTTAGGTATATTATTTAACGTGTATGGCTGAGGACATTTTACCTTTCCCTCACATTGATAACTTAATATCTGTTAAGGTTAATATTTCACAAAAAAAAAACATGCTTGTATTGTTTTATTTCTTTTGTAGACTAAAACGAACGCATTGAATGTTCACATACTTTTTTCCGAAAACTTTCTGCTTTCATTGACAAGTTTGTAAAATTTCAAAGAGATCGAATAATATATCAGGAAGGGTGGAGTTTGGTCCGTGTGTGTGCGTGCGTGTGCGTGCGTGAATGCGTGCGTACGTGAATGCGTGCGTGTATGTGACAGAGAGAGAGAGAAAGTATAGTGTGCAACTAAGATTAGTGGACACGACAAAAAAACGATAACTTGATGAAAGTTGGTTGGGCTGTAAAATGGAAACTAAATCGTCTGGACCGAAACTATTTCATGTGGTTGGTTACCGCTATAAAGAGATTCAGTTTACTAAGTTTTATCGAAATCTGAGAACATTGTTGTCGTGGTCTGATTGAACTGACAAGGACTAACGTAATCAAACTGATTTATCTGAGAACACGGTTATCTGGGTCTGATTGAAATGACGTAATCAAACTGGTTTATCTGAGAACACGGTTATCTGGGTCTGATTGAAATGACGTAATCAAACTGATTTATCTGAGAACACGGTTATCTGGGTCTGATTGAAATGACGTAATCAAACTGGTTTATCTGAGAACACGGTTATCTGGGTCTGATTGAAATGACGTAATCAAACTGGTTTATCTGAGAACACGGTTATCTGGGTCTGATTGAAATGACGTAATCAAACTGGTTTATCTGAGAACACGGTTATCTGGGTCTGATTGAAATGACGTAATCAAACTGGTTTATCTGAGAACACGGTTATCTGGGTCTGATTGAAATGACGTAATCAAACTGGTTTATCTGTGAACACGGTTATCTGGGTCTGATTGAAATGACGTAATCAAACTGGTTTATCTGAGAACACGGTTATCTGGGTCTGATTGAAATGACGTAATCAAACTGATTTATCTGAGAACACGGTTATCTGGGTCTGATTGAAATGACGTAATCAAACTGGTTTATCTGAGAACACGGTTATCTGGGTCTGATTGAAATGACGTAATCAAACTGGTTTATCTGAGAACACGGTTATCTGGGTCTGATTGAAATGACGTAATCAAACTGGTTTATCTGAGAACACGGTTATCTGGGTCTGATTGAAATGACGTAATCAAACTGGTTTATCTGAGAACACGGTTATCTGGGTCTGATTGAAATGACGTAATCAAACTGGTTTATCTGAGAACACGGTTATCTGGGTCTGATTGAAATGACGTAATCAAACTGGTTTATCTGAGAACACGGTTATCTGGGTCTGATTGAAATGACGTAATCAAACTGGTTTATCTGAGAACACGGTTATCTGGGTCTGATTGAAATGACGTAATCAAACTGGTTTATCTGAGAACACGGTTATCTGGGTCTGATTGAAATGACGTAATCAAACTGGTTTATCTGAGAACACGGTTATCTGGGTCTGATTGAAATGACGTAATCAAACTGGTTTATCTGAGAACACGGTTATCTGGGTCTGATTGAAATGACGTAATCAAACTGGTTTATCTGAGAACACGGTTATCTGGGTCTGATTGAAATGACGTAATCAAACTGGTTTATCTGAGAACACGGTTATCTGGGTCTGATTGAAATGACGTAATCAAACTGGTTTATCTGAGAACACGGTTATCTGGGTCTGATTGAAATGACGTAATCAAACTGGTTTATCTGAGAACACGGTTATCTGGGTCTGATTGAAATGACGTAATCAAACTGGTTTATCTGAGAACACGGTTATCTGGGTCTGATTGAAATGACGTAATCAAACTGGTTTATCTGAGAACACGGTTATCTGGGTCTGATTGAAATGACGTAATCAAACTGGTTTATCTGAGAACACGGTTATCTGGGTCTGATTGAAATGACGTAATCAAACTGGTTTATCTGAGAACACGGTTATCTGGGTCTGATTGAAATGACGTAATCAAACTGGTTTATCTGAGAACACGGTTATCTGGGTCTGATTGAAATGACGTAATCAAACTGGTTTATCTGAGAACACGGTTATCTGGGTCTGATTGAAATGACGTAATCAAACTGGTTTATCTGAGAACACGGTTATCTGGGTCTGATTGAAATGACGTAATCAAACTGGTTTATCTGAGAACACGGTTATCTGGGTCTGATTGAAATGACGTAATCAAACTGGTTTATCTGAGAACACGGTTATCTGGGTCTGATTGAAATGACGTAATCAAACTGGTTTATCTGAGAACACGGTTATCTGGGTCTGATTGAAATGACGTAATCAAACTGGTTTATCTGAGAACACGGTTATCTGGGTCTGATTGAAATGACGTAATCAAACTGGTTTATCTGAGAACACGGTTATCTGGGTCTGATTGAAATGACGTAATCAAACTGGTTTATCTGAGAACACGGTTATCTGGGTCTGATTGAAATGACGTAATCAAACTGGTTTATCTGAGAACACGGTTATCTGGGTCTGATTGAAATGACGTAATCAAACTGGTTTATCTGAGAACACGGTTATCTGGGTCTGATTGAAATGACGTAATCAAACTGGTTTATCTGAGAACACGGTTATCTGGGTCTGATTGAAATGACGTAATCAAACTGGTTTATCTGAGAACACGGTTATCTGGGTCTGATTGAAATGACGTAATCAAACTGGTTTATCTGAGAACACGGTTATCTGGGTCTGATTGAAATGACGTAATCAAACTGGTTTATCTGAGAACACGGTTATCTGGGTCTGATTGAAATGACGTAATCAAACTGGTTTATCTGAGAACACGGTTATCTGGGTCTGATTGAAATGACGTAATCAAACTGGTTTATCTGAGAACACGGTTATTGATTGAAATGACGTAATCAAACTGGTTTATCTGAGAACACGGTTATCTGGGTCTGATTGAAATGACGTAATCAAACTGGTTTATCTGAGAACACGGTTATCTGGGTCTGATTGAAATGACGTAATCAAACTGGTTTATCTGAGAACACGGTTATCTGGGTCTGATTGAAATGACGTAATCAAACTGGTTTATCTGAGAACACGGTTATCTGGGTCTGATTGAAATGACGTAATCAAACTGGTTTATCTGAGAACACGGTTATCTGGGTCTGATTGAAATGACGTAATCAAACTGGTTTATCTGAGAACACGGTTATCTGGGTCTGATTGAAACGGTTATCTGGGACGTACGTAATCAAACTGGTTTATCTGAGAACACGGTTATCTGGGTCTGATTGAAATGACGTAATCAAACTGGTTTATCTGAGAACACGGTTATCTGGGTCTGATTGAAATGACGTAATCAAACTGGTTTATCTGAGAACACGGTTATCTGGGTCTGATTGAAATGACGTAATCAAACTGGTTTATCTGAGAACACGGTTATCTGGGTCTGATTGAAATGACGTAATCAAACTGGTTTATCTGAGAACACGGTTATCTGGGTCTGATTGAAATGACGTAATCAAACTGGTTTATCTGAGAACACGGTTATCTGGGTCTGATTGAAATGACGTAATCAAACTGGTTTATCTGAGAACACGGTTATCTGGGTCTGATTGAAATGACGTAATCAAACTGATTTATCTGAGAACACGGTTATCTGGGTCTGATTGAAATGACGTAATTAAACTGGTTTATCTAATAAAACAGTTGCTCGCCAGCAACTTTTATCTCCCATTACCTAAACTTGATACTTGTTTTGATGCAGCATAGATTGAAACTAATGAGATGCGAGGAGTTTCATATGACGTTGCATGCGTCACTTGTTTGCTGAAAAGAAAGAGCTATGTAAGTTTCCATTTGAAAAGGCCTTAACCAAATTATTGCGAGTTTTCGTAAGCTTTATTTCCACTGATAACATGTGCATATGCTATTTGGGAAACGAGCGAATTAGGTAGAAATTGTATCAGCGTGTCTTAAATCGACAGTTAGCAAATCTGCCTCGACATCTATAGTTATTCAGCTTGTCTGGTTTTCTTTTAAAGTAGCCGACAACGTTCAGAGTCAAAATTTTTAAATAATGTTTTATGGAAAAAAAATTTTACGTTATTGTTAAATTAACTTATAAAATGGAAAACATGAAAATTAAAATATATGCATGAGTATTTCTTTGTTTAAATTTGGCAAATATGGACAGATAAGTGTTTTACTTCATGCACTCACTCCTAACCAAAATAATTTGAAAAACATATAACATGAACCAGTATGAGGTGGTGTGTTGGGGGGGAAGGGGGACTCGTCTCCACGGG
>BPLQ01011820.1:0-75633 GCA_021605075.1 Caerostris darwini
AGCTATTGTGGAATGTTTTCATCTACTTTTCCATTTGTTGTCATGTTATTAAAAATTTTAAATATTAAAATTATAATTATATTTATTATAATTAAAACCTTACCGAAATTACCTTTAGTTCCTATTACACCGTTTCATTCGAATCCATCTGACTTGGCGGCTGAGTCAGTATAAAATCATCAATAATTTTTTTTTTATATAATCTTCTGAACTTCAGCTTGAAATACATCTCATAATATCTGCCATATCTAAAACAAGCTTGCACTTTTTAAAACGCCCATTAAAATAAAAGCACGTTATAAAATATATCCATCGTTACATTTCAGAATCATTATAGAGTAGGAGAAACCAGCCAACAACTCCTAATTATTTTCCGGGAGAAACTTTCTTAAAGTCTTGGAGCCAACAATTTAATCTCGGCGTCTTTCTCCTTTGAGAGGGTTTAAATCGGCTTAAATACAACCCGGTGGGGAAATAATATGATTACGCGGGTTGCGCAAAAGTGAACCAATCACATGATATCTCTGGAAAAGAATTACGCAGTCACGTCTGATTATAAGAATAACGTCGTTTCACCTTTGCTGGGGAACTTGTTTTGTTACGTGTGAGAAGAATATCGTAATTGTGCGGGTGTTAAAGAGTGCTTCATTTATTCTTTTGCGAATATTTACCGAGATGTTATGATTAATTTTTTAAATCTATTTTATAAGCGATAATTGTTAAAAGTGAATGGGTTATATCTATCACAGCATTTATAGTATTGCATAGGGGAAAAAATGTTCTTTTTTAACGTAGTCTTCATTAAAAATTGAAACAGTTTTATATATATGGAGTTCTTTGTTTGTTTGGTTTTTTTTTGTCATATATGCAGTACTTCAGTTTTGTACATATGGATAAAAATTATTTTATAAACCCAAAAATTTGAGGTTTTGTGGTGTTATAGGTTCGAACGGACTTCACGTTGGGAGCCAAAGTGTAATGCTTCGGATTGTGCAGCCAGATTGTAACTGGGTGTAGTTGGGTTGTGATACTTGAGGCACAGGTTGGAGAACTCACAGCTTTATTGGCACACGCACAAACAGCACACACGTACAATGAACTATAGACAATATTTAAAACATTTAAAGACAGATAATCATAGTTTTATTTAAGGATTCCACGAATAAGCCGAACATAAAAATACTCAGGTACGCACTCTAACGCGAAATATATATTCCTCTGCGGGTAAGAGTCTGGTAACTATTACGACTGTTACACAGGTTTGGGCTAAATGAATTTTCTCTCAAGATGGGAGATTACAAACTAAACATTTCTCAACAGAAGCGCGTAATTGTGCTTTTTAAATGTTTAACACTGTACTAAAAGTTTCTCAGCTACAGCGCCGATTGCGCTGTACTTCCTCTCTGGACAGATTCTCAAGACCCACTGATCATTTCTCTTGAACGCCGCAAGGACACTGAAAGACGGCAGTGCCTTCTAGGAGGACATTTAGGGGGACTACCTCGCGTTTGCAAATCGTACGGGGAAGAACGGGTACACACCCAGCAGGCAGTCCGACTCACGAGACAAGATGCGGAACATATAAACGCCATCGTCGTTTTTGAAACAGTGCCTACAACATTGCGGACAGCGAATTAAACCCCACCAGAGGTGCACGTAACACTGAGCCATGAGACTTGTTTGAGACTAGTTGAACTATGTTTCAAATGTGTTTATTTTTTATATAATCACAGCATATGAGCATACGCTCAATGTAACTTTTCAATAAAAGAATATTTCCATGTATGTATTCAAAATAATTTTGTCAACATTTGAATTATAAATTATTAAAGAAATCACATTCGATATTATTTTTTGCAATGGTATGTTACTTCTATTGCTATCTGTGAATGCTTCTTTAGAGATTCTAATACAGTTAGTGGATTTTACAATGAAACATTCAAGTTAGAAAACAATCAAATCATCTAGACTCATAATAAACAAAATCTATCAAAACTCTTATCCATGAAAGAAATCGCTCTTCAATCATCGAAATGGATGTAATTCTATTCGTTGAATATCAGTGGGCCACTTGTCCAAAACAAGTATGCCATGTCCACCTACAGGTAGTGGGAGATTATATTGTCTCTCGAGGGAACTTTTTTTAATCGAGGGGACTTTTCTTTTTTGCACACTTTTAGCTAATTAGACAGGGACTTACAGTTCTTCTTCTTCAGCCCTTCCGTGGCATATAGACCATTAGACGCCGTGCCATTCAACGAAGATTTGCCATCCCCTCGTAGCTACTGTGTTGGTCGACATCGTCAAGTGCACTGCAAGATGGGAGGTGGTCTGCAGTGCCATTAGAGTCGGATAAAAGTGGGCAGATTGGTTTGACGTCGATTTTGAACCACTAATAAGCCTCCATACCACCGCCAAGGATTTGAATCTGAAGCCTCTGTTACCAAAGACCAGAATGCCAGCCAATTGACCATCAGGCAGCACCTCCATGTGAGAGAAAATTGGGAAACCTTTCACCAGCCAGTCTTATTATCGAGCGAATTGCACGCATTGTCAGAATCGCCATCGGATATCCTGGTTTCTGGAAGCAGTGACTGCTAAACTACTGATTTCGATCTGTCGCTCTACGGTCATTTTGTGCACACTTTCAGCTAATTAGACCGGAAACTAATGTTTAACATGGATTTTGAACCATTAACAAACATCCTTACCCCTGCCAGGATTCGTAACTGAAGCCAGAGTGCTAGTCAATTGACCATCACATTGAGGTATGGGAGAAAATTGGTAAACTTATTAACGTTCGAAAATCGAATATCCTGGTTTCTGGAATCAGTGACTGCTTAACTATTGGTTTCGGTTTGTCGTTCTACGATCATTTTGTGCACGCTTTAGACTGATTAAACTGGGACCTACAGTTTAACGTGGATTCCGAACCCCTCACAAACATCCATGCCACCGCCAGAAGTTCAAGTTTCCTAATTTTCTCCCATGTGGCGTGTGCGGCCTGATGGTCAATTGGCTAGCACTCTGACCTTTGGTACCGCTAGCTTCAGGTTCGAATCCTGGCAGTGGCATGAATGTTTGTGAGTGGTTCGGAATCCAAACTGTAGGTCCCGATCTGTTTAGTCCTTGTGGGCGCAAGATGACCGTAGACCGACAAACCAAACCCAATCACACCAGCCAGCCTTATGTTCTAGCTATTTGCACGCACTGTCAGAACAGCCATCGGATATCGTGGTTTCTGGAAGGTTTGGTTTGTTTTGTCGCTCTACGGTCATCTTGTGCACACTTTGGGCTAAACAGACTGGGACCTACAGTTTAACGAGGTTTCCGAACAACTCACAAACATCCATGCCACCGCCAGGATTCGAACCTGAAGCCTGGGATACCAAAGGCCACAGCGCTAGCCACTTGGCCATCAGGCTGAATGGTTTCCGGAAGGAGTGACCGCCTAAAGAGGTATCACTGAAACATTACACTCTTACTAAGCATACAGTTTAAAAGTTTTCCACAATTGAAATTTTTTCCATAAGTATAATAAGCAATTATTTTTATCTCTCCAAGCTAATGTCGCAGTAACATGAGTTAGATTTAAAGAGAAAATGACAACTTCCCTCCGTGGCCCCTTTCTGAATGCCTCCACCTTCGATGTTCCGCAACCGATTGAATAAGTTGAAATTCCCATTCCCGAAGAGGGATCATTTATTTTGCCCACGTCACCGGAATAATCACTACTACAGATACGATTACCCGGCAGTAATGGGGAAAAAAATACCCCCGGTACTTTCTCCCGATGCTAACTCGATCCCGAACCATCGAGTTTGCCGCTTACTTATTTGCGGAATTGCTTTTTACAAAAACAGGTGGGTGTAGGACAGTTAAAATGGGAAAAATAATTTCTTAACAACCAGGTTAAGTCTTGATCTTCTTCATCTTTTATTTGATGGATTTATTAAAGAAAAAAAAAATAGTTTATGTTCAATGCATCAACGCGTGAAAATATTATTTCAAACAGCATATTGATATGCAGTTTATAGAATAGAAATAAATAATAACAAAATTTACTTTCGAATTTAAATATTCCAAAGTAAATACACAAAGTTACCAAAAATGCATTTTAGTACTGTTTTGAGAAAACACTTAAGATAGCATTTCAGGTGATAATTAAATAATTATTAAATATATAAATATCATCGAGGCCTGATAAACAGTGACTGGCGCTTAGTGCCACAGAGTTCAGGTTCGAGTCTCGACTGTGCCTTGGATGTTTGTAGTGGTTCGGAATCCACTTTAAGCAACAGGTCCCGGTCTAATACGAATGTAGAGCGTTGGGCATCGGGCTGACAACACTGCCCCGTAAAAAGGAAACATATCCTGTCTGGGAATCTGCCACTAGGCAGATAGCCTTATCCCACCATGGGGATGCTGCGTCAATGAAGTAGTTATGTTAATAAGTATGATGTTACTATTAAGGAAAGATGCAATCACATAAAACTAGAAAATTCAAAATAAAGCCAATGTAATTTGAGTATTTCTATTCGAAAGCGAATATTTTATTTTGAAATACATTTGACTAATCATAAATTGCTATTGAGCGAATACATCTTCACCTAAATCAATAATTTGTATCATATGTTTATTAATAATTTGATTCCTCGATTGACCTATCCTTTTTTTGATCGCTACCTACCCCCCTACCCAATAAAAAAGAAACATCTCCCGTCTCGAAATCTGCCAGGAGGCAGACGGCCTTGGCCCACCATGGGGTCTGTTGCGCCACTGATGATGATAATTATCAGCAATACAATATAGGTACGTTTTTTTTTATGTATGAATTGTGTGATAAAGTTTTTTTTCTTGAGTTTATTATCTAAAGGAGCATTTTATTAAATTTTTTTTTAAATATGGTTTACATTAAAAAAAAATTGGCACATGGTTATTTTTCATACATTTAATTACGGAATAATTACTGCTATAGAGACAATGACTCTTAAATACCGGCATTTTTTTACTGTTATGGCAGTATTTTTTTTTACTGTTGTTAACTCGATACAGCTATCGAGTTTCTTATTTATCTGCGGAAAATGGGAATTGTTTTTTAGAGAAACAGGTGGGTATGGCAGCTGAAAGGAAAAATAATTTCTTAACAACCAAAGTAAATATCTTCCCTTTCTTATTTATTTTTCTATTCATTTGTATACTTATTCTTTTATTTGAACGAAAACCCCTTTTTGTAAAATGCGTTAACACATGAAATATTATTTTGAAAAAAATATTTAAAGTAAAGAAAATCTACTTTCAGAATAAATTTTAAATAGCCTCTTGTGAAAACTTTTAAGTGGCAGTTTAGAAAAAATTATTTAAAAAAAAATATCGTAAAATGACGTAAGCGCGAAAGATACATCCTCTCCGAGTGAGAGTCTGTAAACCCACTAATACATTTCCTCTCGGGAAGAGACTGTAAACTAAACGTTTCTCAACAGAAGCACGTGGCTGCACTGTACTTCCTCTCGAGTGGGAATCTGGATCCCAACTGACCCTTTCTCCTGAACGCCACGGGTGCGCTCTTGCCAGTGTTTGGTAGGAAACATGGTTACACTACTTAAAAAGAAAATATCTAAACTTATTGTAGTAATTAGCTTATAAAGCGATCCCTATAAAAAAAACAAAAACAAATTAGAGTAACAAACTCAGCCAACTTACAGAAAAATTTAAGACTAGAGGAGAAAGATTTATTTATTAGTAGCCTACTCCTTTCAAAAGAAGGACGACTAATGGGACTAGGTCTCTGAATACCATTACAATGACCGCCAGCAGCCTGTTTTGCGGGTTGCACATGACAGATTGAATTACAGAGAATGTTTTATACGAATAGGCACGAAAATGTGGGACAGTTTCTCCAGACAGTTTTCTTGAAAAGCATCACTTCCACCTCTATCAATCAGGTAACTGTTCATCTGGAAATGTATTCATAGCTTGATTCACAATATATTTATAAAAAAGGATATTACTTATTATATACCGTGTTATAACTAGAATAACAAACTAATTCCCTGACACTAGAGCTGGCACCAAGGCTGTCTGCCTGCTGGCAGATTTCGAGACTGGAGGTGGAAAGGGAGGTAGGTCTTTTTATAGGGTAGGGTTGTCAGCCCTGAGCCCAATTATCTACAGTCATATTAGACTGGGACCTACGGTTTAACGTTGATTCCGAACCGCTACAAACATCCTGTACCCCATGGGACTCGAGCCCAAACCCTGCCTCCCTGAACGCTAATCACTCATCCATCAGGTCAATTTTAGTTAGAATACAAAATCATGGAACTCGTTCAAGATGGAATAAATTATTTTAATATTTCAATCTAAAACATTCCTGTTTAGCACACACTTTAAATAGTTCTATAAAACTAAATTATCAAAGGTTTTCCAAACTACAGAATATTTTATTCATCACAAGCCTAAAGAAATATAAAAGTGATTTAACCTGCAACAAATATCAATGAAACCAAAAAACAAAATATTGCAGCACCTAATAACAAATCTCTTTAACAAGAATTACGCTAATTAGTTAGCGGCATCGACAAAACAAATCCGTGTTTCCCTTTAATCCAACCTTAATTACGAATTTAAAGCGAATCTTCCAAAGGCTCTAATGACTATTTCCCTTTGGTGGCATTGCCGATAAATCCCACGCAATTAAACAAAGGCTCATAAGGTAAGATTCCAAGCCAACAACTTTTGGCAAAGAATGCGACACACACTTTGCTGACAAGTGAGCCCTGCTATGGCCTGTTTGGCGCTAATTACTCTCGGATGGCCATTCCAAATGAATTACCGGGACATCCCCTGATGGCAGCAGCCCTGAGGAATTCAATTGGATTGTAGGATTTGGGAATGCAGCTTCCTACAGGTTGAGCATTGTTTGCTTTGGGGGTGACGATTAATTCCAGCACCGTTGAGTAGTGCTGACGATTTCTTAGTTCTTTCTTGTGATCTGTTAAATTTTACTAGTGATCTAATCTGGTAATAAGTAGCATGGAAGATTGGTATGTTGATATATTGCTATGTCTTCGATTTGTTTTATGATATATTGCTCAGGAAATGTGTATGTTTTGTATTGATGACGGAAGGAATAAGTAATTTATCCAAAATGTTTCAAAGAAGTTTCTGAGGTAATAAATACTTTTAATAATAAGTATTTGTAAATAAAATAATAATAACATGTATATATAATTAATTAATTGATGCCCGACTCGTGACTCAATGGGAACTCGCGCTACTGGTGAGCATTAGGGCTGAAGTTTAATCTTCTGGCAGCTTTAGTTTAGACACTGTTTCAGAAAACGAGGAGAATCGATGGCGCTTGGGATGTTCAGTATCTTGTCTCGTGAGTAGGACTACCTGGTGAGGGTTTTCCGAGTTTTCTCTCATACGATACTTTATGGTAGTTGTCTCTAAAAGTACTTCCGGAAAGCACTGTTCTCCTTCTTCAGCGATATAGAGCCAAGTCAGACTTCTTCTACATCCCATCCTATGCCCTATGACATCCCTCCATGAGTGGGGTGTCTGTCCCGCGCTGCCATACACTGAGGATTAATCACAACAGTAGAGCCTTTTACACTGCAATTACGTATATGTCGGTACACCTTTTTATAGTAAATCCGAAAAACATGGACTTAAGAAGATTTGAATTCTCTATACCATCTACAAGGACAAAGAAATACACATTACGACCCACGGATTTATAATGCGGGATGTCGATGTCGGACTACCTGGTGGGAGTTTTTTGGGTTTTCTACTGTACGATGCTCAAATGCGGGGGTAGTTTCCTCCCTAAAAGAAAGGGACTGCTCTCCTTCTTTAACGATACGGAGCCAAGTCAGACTTCTACCTACGGGTGCTCCATCACACCAGAAGTTGCCCCCTCCTTCCATGAGACTCCTCGGACTTGGTCTAGATGTTGCTGTCTACCAAGTGGTATAAGAAAAAAAAATTAATTAATTATAATATTTTTCTGAAATACCATAAATTTGAATTGTTGTGTTATTGATTACAAGATTATCAAAAATGTTGTTCGAAATTATTTAGAAAACAAAAATATTTTAAAAAAGAAAATTATAATTAAAATGATTTTTTTTTTCAAAAATTGCAACTTATATTATATTTAGATAAAAAATACAAGAGAGCTCGTTTTTGCTTGTATGTGTATCTGTTTTTATTCTTCTCAACTATTATACCTAGAGATTCAATATTATTTATTATTAATTCCGTTATGTCTAAGACAAAATTCTCGAAAAAAATTTTGTTTTCTTTTAATTTTTATTTAAATTAAATACACAATGTTTTATTGTAAACTTAGACATTTTAAATTTATTCCAAAATCTTATGCTTCATTTTGTGAGATAATAATCAAAAAATAAAATAAATAAATAAATATTTAAAAAACTATTTATATTTTAAATAATTTATTATAGTAATATATATATATATATATATATATATAAATATGCAGCTTTAAAAAGTAAAATTTTAATTTAAAAAGTGAATACAGCGTACAAATTTTTAAAAAATACTGCGAGCTTCAATTTTTTTTTTTTTTTTTTTTTTATAGGGTAAATTTTTCGTTAAGTTTGTTTTTCATATACACAATTTTTTCATAATAAGATTAACTAGGTATTTATGTGGGGCATTTATGTTTATCGTTTGCTTACTGTGATAAACTAGTAATAACGATGAGAAATGTCATTTTTAATTAAATCAAACTTAATTGCTTTGCGTGTTAAAATTTCACTTTGAATTGAAAATAAAATTTATTTAATGTTTTATTATTTAAAAATATCATATCATTTTAAGTATTTACGAGAGAAAATCAAATGACTCGATTACGTGCTTCTTATGCCATATTTGTATTGCATAAGAAAGAGATGGAAAGGCGTTTTTTCTTTAATTCTTGTCTTTTAATTATATATATATTTTTAAGATTTTTGTAACCATGATCCTCCTGTACAAATGGAAGGACCCCTTGTCGCCTTCAGGAAAAATGTCTGTCGGTCTCGTGACTCTCCCCCTGGAAAAGTGCAGCGTAAACTGTTGTCCCGTTGGGAAACATTTAGTTTGCAGTCTCTCATCACGACAGGTGATAAATTTAGCACATCCCGGCGCATTAGTTAGCCTACAGACTCTCTTCCGGTGAGGAAGTATATTATGCTCACCTTGTGCGTAGCCAAATGTCGGATTTTTGGCTCAGAAGTGGAGTCCTTCCATGAATCTATAATTATATGTCCTTAAATTTGCTAAATATTGTAATCCTCCAATTTTTTCGTGTAGTGTTTATGAGTGTGTCCATAAAGTTGTGAGTTCTCCAACCTGTGCTTCCATTATTTATACCCAGTACTATGCCCATACATATCTCCAGTACTATATCCAGTTACGGATGCGCAGAAGATCTACCTCCCCGTGGTGCACCAGGTAATACTTTTTAGTGGCTAAAAGATCTACAACTTGGCATTATTGTTGGATTAATGAACTCTGTTTCAGCATGTTTTATTGTATTATGTGTTGTTGTTGTATATTGTATATATATTTTTTTCATTGTTCTTCTTTTTTCTGTAACTGTTCATAATCTGCCATTGGAAATAAAAAATATCCAGTTACAATCTGGTTCGCAACCCGCACACTACATTTTATATTTTTATTTTGTTGTCATAATAAATCTAATTTATATTGAGGACATTAGTCAAAGCATAGAGTGGTTTGAGATTCAAATTAATTTTTTGACATTTTAAAAAAAAAATTATGCATTTCTGTGGATAAAATTTCTCGTTTCGCTAATATTTTTCTCATAGCTAAATTTACGAAAATCATAATCGAATATATTTCTGCTGAAGCTGCTCAACGCCGAGTCATATTTGCAATATAAGAACAACTAAGTGTATAAATTAAAAATTTAATAAATTAAAATTAATGTTGTTGTTGTGATTAATCCTCCGTGCCGTACAACGCGGAGCGGTGTAAAGACACGAGTAATCTATTCATGGATGGTGTGGAAAGGGGAAGCTTCTGTTGCTATGGAACACCCGTAGGTAGAAGTCTGACTTGGCTTCGAGACGCTGAAAAAGTAAGGTGGTACCTTCCGGGCAGACTTTTTAAGGGGAACTACTCCGCATTTGCGTATCGTATGGGAGAAACCCCGGAAAACTCCCACCAGCTTTTCTGACTCTAGAGGCAAGACGCTGAGCATTCCAAACGCCATCGAGTCTCCCCCTTTTTTTTTTTTAAATTGTGACTACAACAAAGCCGCAAGTGGATGGAACCTCTGCCCTAATGCTTACCAGCGGGTCACGTTGCCATTGAGCCACGGCGTGGGCATTGAAATAAATTAAATATAATTATAAAATAAAGTTACATATCCATATATTAACTAATTTCAAAATAAAACAAAGTAAATGAAAGTAATATTAATATGGAAATTTCAATTATGTCGTTAAGATAAATAATAATCATCACTTAGAAATTTCACTTAAGATAAATAATAATCATCACTTAGAAATTTCACTTAAGATAAATAATAATCATCACTTAGAAATTTCACTTAAGATAAATAATAATCATCACTTAGAAATTTCACTTAAGATAAATAATAATCATCACTTAGAAATTTCACTTAAGATAAATAATAATCATGAAATTTCACTTAAGATAAATAATAATATTAATTTATAAGATAAATAATAATTCTTAGAAATTTCATAAGATAAATAATAATCATCGTTAAGATAAATAATAATCATCACTTAGAAATTTCACTTAAGATAAATAATAATCATCACTTAGAAATTTCACTTAAGATAAATAATAATCATCTTCACCAATGACGCATCAGCCCTATGGTGGGTTGCGGCCGTCTGCCTACAGTCAGATTTCAAGGCAGGATGTTATCTTTTTACGGGGTAGGGTTGTCAGAAGTAGGCCCAATGCTCTATAGTCTTGTTAGATCAGGACCTATGGTTTAAAGTGGTTTAAGATAAATAAACTCTTACTATACACAAATTATAAAATTATTTGTTTGTTTCAGTCACAAATAATTTCTAATCTTCAAGCACCTTTCTTATATACAACTTATGTCATAATCGCCACCGAGTCTTCTCCTTTCCGAAAGCAGTGACTACAATGCCACCAACGGATTATAACCTGAGAACTTTTACACGTTATCTGTGTAAAATGAGCCACAAATAGCTCTTCTAATAAAACCAAAAATCTAAAATTGAATTTTGTGGGAAAATAATTACAAAAAAATAAACAAAGCCGTAATTTTTTATTATTTATTTCTTGAAAAGAATTAATCGATTTTTCATTCATCAAAACTTTTCGTTATTCAAACAAGAATTAAATGACACAATAATTTTATTTTACTTTTGAATCGCATCTGTTTCTCCCGAGTTTTCAAAGATTTTAAGATCCCAAATTAAACTTTTTTTGCCTAGTACAGAAATGTTGAAATCTTGCATAGTATTTTTTTTTTGTTATTTTTCATTACTTTATTAAAAAACTGATACATTTAAATTTGTTTTTTCATTTTAAAGAAAATTGTTTTTCAAGTGGAAGTAAATGATGACTTTTTTTAAAAAAAAATAGTAAGATAGGGAACTTTCTTTATTTATTGGTTCTATAAACTTTTCTATCTAAAACTTTTAATAAATTTCCGCATCAAAAATCTTTCGATGGATATTTAGGTTCATCTAATTAAAAAACTCCTAGATGCGTAAAGAAAAAATAATAATTATGTTGTTTACGAAATATTAAAAAGTGGTTAAAAGCACTTTATTTTATTTTAATTTAATTATTTGCTTACAAAAAGAAATAAGTTCTTGTGAATATTTATATGTCTTTTTTTTTGCCTTGTTTATATAGTCTGATACATAGATATAAGATATATAGTCTGTCTTGGCTACGAGTCGTTGAAGAAAGTGGAAAGTGCCTTCAGGGAGGACCTTTTAGGATGATCTACCCCGCATTTGAGTATCATGTGAGAGTAAACCTAGAAATTCCACGAGATAGTCTGACTAACGGCGCAAAATGCTACCGATTTTAACCTGAGCATCAACGGGTTTTAACCTAAGCACTCTTACACGTTAGCTGTTAGCAAAAGAATAAAGCAAACCCTTAATTTTTATTATTTATTTCTGTAAAAAAAATTTAATCGATTTTTCTTTTATCAAAACTTTTTGTTATTAAACATGACTCAATAATTTCTTTTACCTTTGAATCTTAGCATCTGCTTCTCTTGAATTTTCAAAGACCTTAAGATACTAAATTAAAAATCTTTTTTTTTTTGCCTGGTACAGAATGTTGAAATCTAGCATAGTATTTTTTTGTTTTTGTTTTTGTTGTTCAATTCTATATTAATAAACTGATGCATTTAAATTTATTTTTTATTTTTAAACAAAATTGTTTGGCACGTGGAAGTAAATGATGACTTTTTTTTCTTTTTTTTTTGTTTGAAAAATAGTAAGATAGGGAACTTTCTTTATTCATTGATTCTATAAACGTTTAATAAATTTCCGCATCAAAAAATTTTCGATGGATATTTCGGTTCACCTAATTAAAAAACTTTTAAATGCGTAAAGAAAAAAAATAATTATAATGTTGTTTACGAAATATTAAAAAGTGGTTAAGAAACCTTTATTTTTATAATTGAATTATTTTCTTACAAAAAAAGAAATAAGTTCTAACACAAAGCAACATAACCGCAACACAAAGCCAAGTTATTGGTTTCCTGGTTGGGGCCTGATAGCCGAGTGGCTAGCGCTCTGGCGCTCGGTACCACAGGTTTCGGGTTCGAGTCCCGTCGGTGCCATGGATGTGTGTAGTGGTTCGGAATCCACTTTAAACCGTAGGCCCCGGTCCTAATAGGATCGTAGAGCGTTGCTGGGGCATTGTTACTCCGCGTCCGTGGCTCATCTTCAAGTTACACGCGCCCCTGGGTAATGCAAAGTAAGTAACGTCTGTGCAGCGCTTGCCTTAAGGCATCCAAGATCAAGCTGTCTAAGTGTTTGCCTGCTGCATTGGAAAAAAAATCAGGTCTTTAAATACAAAAACGTTCGACTCGTGACTCAATGACACGCGGGCCGCTGTTCACCATAAGGGCCGAGGTGGATATCCTTTGGTGGCTCTGTTGTAGATACTGTTTCAAAAAACGAGAAGATTTGATGGGGTTTGGGATGGTCGGTATCTTGCCTCGTGAGACGGACTATCTGGTGGGAGTTTTCCGGGGTTTCACCCATACGATACGGGTAGTTCTCCCTAAACGCCCTGATGGAAGGCACTGCCCGCTTTCTTCAGCGTCACGGAGCCAAGTCAGACATTTACTTACGGGAGCTCCATCACAACATAAGCTGCTCCCCTATCACGGGTTCTTGGACATGGTTTAGATTTTGCTGTCTACCAAATGGGATAAGAAAAATAAATGTAAAAGTGCTATATATTAGTATCTTTCTTTTATCTTTTATTGCTTGGCCATACAATGCAAACCCTCACTACATTGTATGCCAAGTAATAACTAAATAATTAAAACTCCCCCCAAAAATATTATTGTTTGAAAAATTTAGGGGAATGTATGTGAATGATATCTACATAAAAAGCTATCATTCACAATATCATTAAATTAATAATAAGTATCATTAATTCAAAGTATCATTAAATTAATAATAAGTATTTGATTAAATTATAATTTTAAATAAGTAACAGACATTTCTGTTATACGAACAAAGGAACAAAACCCAAGAGTCTATAATTAAAATTCCATAAAAAAAAAAAATAACGAATGTGATATGGCTTCGGAAAAAAAAATGACCATTCTTTCTAATAATACTCCGACTGTTTAAACCGATAGCAGTAACCTGGTAATCCAGAATGTCCAAAAATCTCATTAAATCTTTAATAAATGCTCGAGATATGCCATTTCAGTGAAATCTAATGATATACGATTTCTCCCATTTCAGACCTTTTAAATCAACTTCTTTTTGGAACAGGGGGCAATTATAGTTCCCTAATTATACTCATAATGAGTACGGATTTAAAAATAATGACTTCTTTTGAGTCCGTGTAATTGGCAGAGATTTTCTGCAGTGACAAAAGTGGATGGAAATTCCCCCGGCGAGTACGGAATAATTAAAATCAGGAGGGGGAAAAAGAGATGTTTTTGATCAGCACGAAGAGTGAAGTCTTAAACATCTTAAAAATCATCTTAAAAGACATCTTAAAAGGGATTCATTTTCTGGTAGAAGAAGTTTTTTCTGGGAGATTATTTTTAATGTTCTGATGATTTCGAAGAATAGATGGATCGATTTTTTTATATCTTTTATTCGATTTCTATTATCGTTCAACAAAAAAAATTTAGATTTCATATAAAGAACTAAATAATATCTGTTATACACTGAAGTGACAAAAGTCATGGGATAGCAATATGCAAATTTTCAGATGGCAGTAGCATCGCGTAGAACAGGTATAAATGCGCAGTGCTTTCGCAGAGCTTTCATTTCTGTTCAAGTTATTCATGTGAAGAGGTTTTGACGTGATGATGACCGCACGACGGGAATTAACAGACTTTGAACGCGGAATGTTAGTTGGAGCTAGACGCATGGGTCATGCCATTTCGGAAATTGTTAGGGAATTCAACATTCCCAGATCCACTGTGTCAAGAGTGTGCCGAGAGTATGAAATTTCAGGCATAACATCCCACCATGGACAGCGCAGTGGTCGCCCGCCTGCACTTAACGACTGGAAATGCTTATGTTCAGCTACTTGGAGATCACTTGCAGCCATTCATGGACTTCATGTACCCAAACAACGATGGGATTTTTATGGATGACAATGCGCCATGTCACCGGGTCACAACTGTTCGCGATTGGTTTGAAGAACATTCTGGACAATTCCAACGAATGATCTGGCGACCTAGATCGCCCGACATGAATCCCATCGAGCATTTATGGGACATCATCGAGAGGTCTGTTCGTGCCCAATATCCTGCACCATCAACGCTTTCACAATTATGGACGTCTATCGAGACAGCATGGCTCAATATTCCTGCAGAAGACTTCCAACGACTTGTTGAGTCCATGCCACGTCGAGTTGCTGCACTTCGCCGGGCGAAAGGAGGGCCGACACGATATTAAGAGGTATCCCATGACTTTTGTCACTTCAGTGTATTTTCACAGTACGCTCCTTGCGCTCTCATGTATCACGCCGTGTGATAATTAAGGTCTCTCGCTGACTGTGCAAATTAGATTCGTCGTAGACTTGAGATTTCTGAAAATCTCCATACTTAGAGTGAATTGCACTTGTGAAACAAATTATTTCTTTAATTTTCATTTCTTTGTAAATAGAGTTCTGTACACACACACATTTATATATATATATATATATATATTATATTGCAAATAAAAATTGAAGTGTTCCCATGAAACTGAAAGCCGCCCTCTTCTTGAAACATTTATAGGTCTAATATAGGCCGAACCTCACAGCATTATTATCTAATACTGCCACTTTTAATTGTTGTGAAATTAGCAGATTTAACGGGAAGAATGAGCGTCATTGTAAATTTAAAAACTTTCTGGTGTTGTTGCGTGTAAAATATAAAATTAGATTTATTTTTTCAATTATTTATTCAAATGTTTCAAATATGATTGAAAATGTAAGCATTCAGACTTAAAAATTATCTCAAAATGAATAAAAAATAATTATCATGTCTAAATTATTTCAATTGTTTAAAATTTTAAAATGATTCTATTAATGTAAGCATAAGATTAAATTTAAAAAATAATTTACACTAATTGAAAAAAAAAATTTTAAGGCTTTTTACTTGTTGGAGAACGTGAAATTATTGTGTGTGTTGAAAATAATTTCATACTTACATTGATAAATTCTTCCCATTTTTTAAAAGGGGAAATCTTTACTTAAATTTTTTTCCTAAACAATAATAATTATGAGATGTTAGTTAGAAATTAATATTTTGAGCATAACAAAAAAAATGTATTTGCATTTTTGAATATTCATTTAAAAATTATTATTAATATTTTAAACCTTCAAAATAGTATATCTATCAAAGTTGCTTTTTTCTCTTTGAAAAGGTTAAAATTATAACACAAAAAAACCTGTTTATTTGATGAATTAAAATTGAAAAACACTTTTTTTTACACAAAATTAATGGTTTTAACATTTTCAAATATTTTTTTTTTTTTTTTTTTGCATGTTATTTGATAACATTAAGTTAAAATAGTATTTTTTTTATTGAAAATCATTTGACAAAATTTAGGAGGATCAACTGTAAAGTTTTCTGTACTGATAACGTAATGCATATAATAATTTGGCTTTTCAGTTATTTTAATAATGTAATTTGTTAATTTTTAAATTAATATTAACAAGTATTAATTTAATAATATAAACAATACTATTAACAAATATTATTAATGTAAACAAAATTCTTAACAAATATTAATTAATATTTAATTTAATTAATATTAATTTATTAAATATTTCTCATAAAGTATTCATGGAAAATTTCAAAAAGACTCTTTCTAAAAAAATATATTTGTTTCAAAAGCACGTTTTAGAATTTCGATACCTTTTTTCGTAATAATGAAACAAATTTTAAAAATTTATTCCTAAATAAATAAATTCTGATAATAATATACACAGTTGAAGTCTTTTAAATAATTAAATAATTAAATATTTGAATCACATGTCATAGAAAAAAAATAAAATTTGCAGTCCGTTGGGTTATTAGTTTTTTTTCAATAAATTTTATTTCAGCCTTCAATCATTAACAAATACAAAAGAAAATGAAGAAAGAAGGGATTTCTTTTTAATATTATATTATGAAACGACTGCGGATATGTCTTCTTTTTACGAAATCATAAGAAAAACTTAAAATGCTGCAACAGATGTTTTGTAAGTACATAATAAACACAGCGCCGCTAAATACGCCATTTTTGTCGACGGAATGGAATGCTTATTGGTTGAGAAGAATTCACAGTTGTTACACATTTGTGCTAGAACGACAAGTAATTTAATAGGACGCTTTAAGGAAAATAAATATTTATCGTCAAAATGGCATAGAAATATTCTTGAATCATATTTGATATAGAAAATGGTTATTCTGAAAAACAGATAAAAGAAAACAAGTAAGAAATATTCTAGAAAAAAAATCGAAATGCATTCAGTTTTAAATAAATTGTATTAGATAATTTTTGTCACACATAAACGTATTTTTCTATTCTCAAATAAATTTATTTAACTCAAAGTGACTCAATTACTTAAATAGAATTCTAAAATAAAAATAAAAAGTAAATAATATTGTTGAGTTATTTTAAATTCTTTATCTATATAATTAAAAATATTTACTTAAAATTATATCTTCATTTAAGATTGCTATACAACTGATTTTCTTTTCGATACCCCAGAATAATGAAAAAATATATTTATAACATGTTTTTCACACTTTTACAATGCAATAATATTAAATTATTAAATAAAATCTTCTAGATAGGAGGGTAACTCTAAAAATTTTTGAGACAGTGGTAGACAACAAAAGCAGGGAAAAAATATTCGTTAAATTTTTAAATTTGAACTCTTTTACGGCCGCAGACGATAATTTGTAGCAACAATACAATTTAGCTGTCGTAGAATAGATTTTGGAAGAAAGGAAAATGGAATTGAACCGAGTGCATTATCGCGCTATGATTTTCTATGATTTTAAAGTGAGGTTAAATCAAGAAGAATGCCTTCAACCTCTACAACTAGCATATGGAGACGAAGGTCAATAGAGAGTTTCTGCATACCGTACGTTAGTTACCGTAGGACGTCCGTTAGCTTTTTCTCCCTAGCGAGCATGCTCATAGGAAACTGAGCATGCGCGCTAGGGAGAAAAAGCTAACGGACGTCCTACGGTAACTAACGTTCGGTATGCAAAAACTCTCTAATATCGTGCTACTGTATTTAGATGGTTTACAGAATTTCGTAGAGGTCGAAGTTCACTGCTGGATCAGGAACACATAGGAAGAACTTCATCAGCTTTAGTTCCAGAAAATGTGTCGGCCATACGAAAATTGTTAGTCGATGATAATCGCTGCACTTACCAAATGATACAGAATAAACTTAACATTGGATCCGCAGCTATACATAGAATTATTCATGAAGAACTGCATATGAAAAAATTAGCTTGTCGTTGGGACCCCCATAATTTAACAGAACACCAAAAAACGGAGCGTGTCAGAATCTGCAAAGACCCCATAAAATTACTTAACGATGGGGACACCGCCTTATTTCTAAAATCATAATTGGTGATGAAACTTACATACCGTTTTTTGACGTTCCAATACGACAAGACAGTAAAGTATGGGTCTTTGAAGATGACCCCAAACCAACAATGGTGAAAAGACAACGAGAAATGAAAAAAGTAATGTGTGCCGTTTTCTTCAGAAGTACGGGACTGGTCAAAGCCATCAAGCTGGAGGGACAGAAGGCAGTCACAGCTAACTGGTACACCACTAAGTGTCTTCCAGAAACTTTTCAAGAAGCGAATGTAAGTTCACTCATGCTTCAAAATGACAATGCATCTTCTCATACGGCAAGATCGATAGTCGAATTTCTTAAACAAAAACACATCAAAGTGATAGAACATCCCCTCTATTCTCCTGATCTTGCTATATGTGACTTTTGGCTTTTTTGTTAATCTCAAGAAAGATTTACGTGGTCGCCGTTTTCTTTCCGAAGATGAGATTGATGAGGCTATAAAAGCATAATTTTCATCAATTCCAAGAAATGGATGGCTTGAAGCATTTAATCTATAAAAAAATCGTCTGCAAAAATGCGTTGATGTTGGAGGGGACTACTTTGAACACTCTTAAAATTTGGTAAGTAAAACTTGTACCATTTAGCCGTATCTCAAAAATTTCAGAGTGACCCTCGTATAATTCGAAAACTGAGAAAACGATATAATTAAAAATATCTATTCAAAATAATTTTTTTTATTTAAGATTGCTACTCAACTGATTTTTTTCGATACCCCTGAATAATGAAAAATGAAATAAAATATGTGTATAATGTATTTTTTATGTTACAATAATATTAAATTATAAAAAACTTCTCTACATATAATCTGAAAACTGAGAAAGCGATGTAATAAAAATATTCATTCAAAATGATATCTTTATTTAAGATTGCGGTTCAACTGATTTTTTTTTCGATATCCCAGAATATTGAAAAATGAAATAAAATATGTCTATAATATATTTTTTAGTCTTTTACATTACAATAAATAAAATCCTCTAGATAAAATTTGAAAACTGAAAAAGCTATGTAATTAAAAATATTTATTCAAAATTATATCTTTATTAAGACAGTATTCAACTGATTTTTTTCCCAATATCCCAGAATAATTAAAACTGAAAAAGAAAAATTTATCGATAATATATTTTTTTCACTTTAAGTTACAATATTATTAAGTTATTAAATGAAATATTCCAGATATAATTTAAAAACTAAAAGAGCCACGCAATTAAAAATTATATATATTAATGAAGAAATTTGTAACAAAGAACTCTACTTTTAAAATTATTATTTTTATAACACAGAATACGCATAAAAATTGAATTTTTCATTCTGTAAAATTTAATTAAAAAATTTAAAAATATTCGCTCAGTTTCTATAAAATTAATAACTAATTCTTTTTTAAACGGAGAGTTTTATTTAAAATCATAAAAAGTAATGCTATCGGAAATGAATTTTCCATTTGTTAAATATATTTATCTTAATTAAGGATGAATATTTCATGTTCGAATGAGCAACGTTTAAATTGTTCCTTCAACTGAAAACGTTACCATTATTTATTTCTGGTCGTTTGCCTTTTCCTTCATCGCTGATGCTGCCACTCAACTTGGCTTAATTATTTCGCCTCGCGAGGCTTGGTCTTAGGTCGAATCACGATAAAGGAAAACGATTTGTAAGCAATTAGTCGATTCACCGAAATCAACTGAAGAGCAAATTCTTTCGATTGATTCGCTTGGAGGGCATCTTTAAACTAATATGTTCGATTAAGAAGCATCTCTTTTAAAAACGAAGAGGTTTCAAAAAGGCTGAAATCGTGTTTCTAAGTTCTCAAAACCTGTACAATTCATTGATTAGGAATAGAATTAATAAGAGAGAATATAATTTAAATATGTTTGGAAGAGTACGTTGTTGGAAAGGTGATATTTAATTATGCTTTCAAGTACTTGTAAGTCAAGCAGTCTTAACAATGTAATTAAAGATTTTCCCAAAAATAAACTCTTGATTTATTATTTGAGTGTTTCTCTGAAATATTGTATATGTTCATATTATTTTAAAACATCTATTGTTTTCCGTCGTTTGTTTATTCGTGTTTATTATATTAGCGTTTATTTCTAATTATTACTGATATTATTATTACAAATATTTACTAAAATAAATATTTTTCTCATTATTTTTAATTCTCCGTTTTGTTCTAGTATTTTAATATACACTCATGTCCATAAATTAAGGATAATGAAGTTCAGGCAAAGAAAGAGACAGAAGCAAACCAAATTTGACTTATTTGTAAAGTCTATTTATTAAGCAAAAGGTAAAGAGCAAAAAAGATGCTATCTGTTTGACATAATTAATAAAAATTGCGATTTTTACTCCCTGGAGCAAATTTTAAAAAAAAACCTATTTACAAAAAACAGTATAACATGGTTAGTATGATGGTTGATATGGAGTATGTCTCCCGGACGATGCAATACAGGCCTTACAACGCCTAGGCATGCTGAGTATCAAATTATCAATCTGATCTTGGGGATTATTACACAACTCCTCAAGCAATGCCCTCCGAAGTTCCGGTTGACAGGTGGGAGGGGGTTGACGAGCTGCAATTCGTCGACCAAGCATATACCACACATGCTCTATTGGATTCAAGTCCGGTGAGTATGCTGGCCAATCCATACGGGTGATATCCTCCAATTGAAGGCATTCGTCTACAATGTTTCCACGGTGAGGACGGGCGTTGTCATCCATAAACAGAAATTCAGCACCCATGGTACCCCGAAACAAACGTACATGTTGTTCCAGAATGACATCCCAATAGATTTGGCCTGTCATCGTTACACTCTGAACATGCAGGTCAGTTCTGGAACCAAGAATAATTCCTCCCCAAACGAACCATCCTGCACCACCGTAACGGTGTCGTTCAATGGTGTTCTCTTGGTGGTAATGGGTACCTGGCGCTCTCCATATGAAAGTCCGGCGAGAATCAGACTGCAAACTAAACCGGACTCGTCTTAAAACATCACACTAGACCACTGTTACGGTGTCCACAATGCATGCTCTCTACTCCAGGTTAATCGCAGGCGACAGCGAGTTGCGGTAAGTGGAACACATCTGACAGGCCTACGAGCATATAGACCAATGTGCCCTAAGCGTCTGTACACGGTCTGCCTTGAAACTGTCGTACCGTTAGCTGAAGAGAGCTGAAGACACAGGTCTGATGCTGTGTTCCGTCTGTTTCTTTTGGCAGTAACTGCTAAATACCGGTCCTCATTCGGCGTTGTAACTCGGGGGCGACCTGTGCTGTAACATCTACTCACATTACCATCATCTTGGAATCGTTGCCAAAGCCTGGAGATGACACTCTGGGCGATTCCAAGTTCCTCGGATACTTCCAGCTGTTTACGTCCACATTCCAGTCGTCCGATAATTCTACCACGTAAAAAATCATCTAAATGCTTCCTTTGTGCCATAACTATGAGGTTATTGCACTGAAAGGCTTTTAAAGCGCCTGTGAAGAATTTTACTTCTTTGCCATCATTCCTTATATACCCCTCTCTTACACTCGCGTCATTGTGACGTACTATCCGCGCCATCTGGTGGTTTCCTGCAATTTGCATATTTTTGTTCAAGATGTGTGTGATAATTCTACAGGTGAAATTTTTATTTTAGAGTTCAATTTCTGTGTGATTCTGAATTGTCCTTAACTCATGGACATGAGTGTATATAATGTATTTTATCTTTCTTGGTTTCTTTTTTAAATAATTTTTATACTATCTCACACACACGCATGCGCGCATACACACACGCACGCACGCGCGCACACACACACACACACGGCATCGAAAAAAGTTCCAAAGTGTATTAATAGATGGCGCTGTAAGCGTCATGAAGAAAGTGAATGCAGCGCCAATGATATTTTGAATCGAAATTACAACGTATTTGGCATGAGTTGCACATTAAACCAACTACAAGTAGTGTACAATGTGCTTGAGTGTTTCAGTTAGTGGTTTCTTCTTGGTTGGATTTTTCTTAGTTTCTTTTTTAAATAAGTTTTTATAATAAATAAATACACACACGCACACATATATATCTATATGCATTATAAGTTTTATATGCATTAATGTTTTATTTTAATGTCGTACGTTTTTAGTATTGGTATTTTAACCGTGGTTACACCTATTCGACTATATTTCCTCCTACGCACTGCAAGAGCGCCCCTTGCGTCGTACAGAAGAAATCATCAGTAGGCATCAAATCTCTCGCCTGAGAGGACGTACAGCAAAACAGTCGCTGCCTGTTAGTTACCTAGAGGTGGAATCCTTCCACTAATGTATAATTAGATGTATTAAATGATAATTATGTTGCGTAATATTTGTATGTAATTGTGGTACTTGTGCGCATCAAAATAAATGTGTTATTGGACTTTGAACTCGATTTGACATCACCCAGTTCCAGTTGCCCAAACAACGACGACATTTACTACAAACTTGGGGCCTCCCGTATATGCACACCTACAGTATTTCTTTTTTCTGTTTACTACAAATACTTTTTCCTAAAATATATCAATGGATACATAAAAATAATAATAAAGAAAAGTTTAGTAATGTAGCAATACAATTTTTTATTGTTATAAATTTATAATTATAATGCATGCTTATTAAATACTATTATACACTAATGTCCAAATTTTAAGCTACATTTTGTTTGGCTTAATAATAGTTTCTATTATTAATTTAATAATTTATGCATACGTAATTTAGAGAGTAGTGAACGCAATGTACTCTTCTTGTGGTTGTGAAATGGTTCTAAGCATATTTTTGGTAAGAAAGCTTCAAAGTAACAGTTTCTTAAATTTGCGAATTTCATTTATGGAATAGTGTTAGGTGTATAGAAAAAATAATTTCAGTTAAAACGAGTAATCGTAATCGTTTAGCAGATGGAATTTTAAAGAGAGACAGACATTCCTGAATCTGTTCAATTTTAAGTGGATATTGTTTTATGACTATGAGTGTCTAGAATGATTGTTCCCAGATTTTGGTATGGATTCCAAAAAACTATTAAAAATAGATCTGTACGGAACATGAGCAAGATCAATACTCTGTTTTTACAATGTCATAGACAGACGATGGTTAGAGAGCACACTCTTGATTTAGTTGTTGCCTATAGAACAACAACTTTTAAGTGACCTATATACAGACGTTCGAGGATAAAGCCTCTTATTCCTTACGATCAGTATACAGACCCTATTTTGTGGAAACAGAAAACCAATTCTTAGACATAACAAAAAAATAACCATGCCCTTTTCAGGTGAGGACTGGTTCATCTCTTTAGTTCATTATTCAAGTGACTCTCAATAGTCTTCTCTGAAAACATCTTGTCTAGAAAAGCAATTTCTAGACAAGAGTACACTATAACAAAGTGTACTAGACCTTTCAGATGCTTAAAACAAAAAGATTTTTATTCCTTATGACCATGTGTATCCATCAACAGACTGCATTACCATCTTTTGTGGAGAAAGACAAATACTGAACATAGTAAAATGTCCAGCTCTTTTGCAGTGATAATTGGTTTTTAACTTCAGTTCAGTCCTGAAAAGATTCTCAACGAGTCTTTATTGAAAAACAGTTTGAGGCCACTGATGTAAATTAATCTTTTTTTATGGAACTGAAGCCCTTTATGTTGAAGCATTATGTTGGACAACCATACAGAATTGCTATAGGAATGTGAATCTTAAATTAGAGACTTGTTAGGAAGACTTTAAGGTTAAAAATGGATTGTTGTAAAAGATATTTATTTTTTTTTAAACGTAACATAAGGGCACAAAAACTCAATTTTTTGTATTTTTTCTGGTTTATGAGGGTATCCACTGTTTGATGTGGTTAATGCTCATTGAGTCAAAATCCTGTACAGAACCAGAATCCTTCTCAAGACCCTCCAAGCATTGAAATATCAGTTTTAGAAACTCAGCATTTTTTTCACATTTGATCAATAAACATCTTGACAGTATGTTGTCATTTTGCAGTTTGTATATCTGCATCTCCTTATCAGCTAGTACATTTCTGGAAATGCCATGTACAGTGTTTTGGTCTTTTTTCCTTATGTCATTGGCATATACCCTAATTTAATCTCTTTTAATTTGCTGCATCGCTGTATGATATATCTGCGTACAAAATTTTAAAATGTATTTGAATAATTTTTTAATAATTTTAATATTTTAATAATTTTTAAAATAATTTTTTAAAATTAATTTTAAAGTTTTAAAATAATAAATTTTTTTTCTTCTAATGTGCTTTGTGTTTATAACCTAAAATGTGGACACCATTAGTTAGTTTTTATAATAATACATTGATTTCCAAGTTGGTAAATTAAAAAATTTCCAATTGTTTTATACTAAATCTTTTTTTAATATTATTGGTAATTAATTTATTTAAAAGATAAAAACATTTAAATATTCAGTAATATTCAGCAATGAAAAGTTTTTATGGTATTAAATTTTTTTTGTAGATTATGTTTATTTTATAAATTCAAGATTCCATAATCTTCATAAGAATGTATCAGATTTTCTGAAAAAATCTTTAAAAAGAAAAACATTCCAATTGATGTTTTGGTTTGAGAACTTCCTCTGTATAATCCTTACTACTGTGCCCAAAAAGTAAGACCAATTATTATTTTTTTTTCAAAAACTTTTTATTTATTCATCCAAATTTATTTCATCGCCTTCAAAGTAGTTGAGGTTGATTGATGGTCGACGAGAGGGCCTTTCGTCTTCAACGCGTTCTCTGCCTTCTTTGAACTGTTTATACTACTTCTAAACATTTCTTTCCGATATAGAAATGTTCACCGAATATATGATTAAAAAAATTTTATATGTCATTTAAAATTTCTTTTGTAGATTAAAGAATAAATATATACCATACCATATTTATATATAAATAATATCAGTAATATTTTATAAATTCAGGATTCCATGATATTTATAAAAATGTATCAGATTTTTATCAAAAATCTTTAAAAAGAAAAACATTCCAATTTGATGTTTTGGTTCTAGAACTCCCTCCACAAAATCCTTATTTCAAATCACATATCATCCCAATACTTTATTTTTTTTTAAATCTTTTTTTGTGTGTTTAAATAGGAAATGTATATGGACAAGACTTTCCAACCCATCAGCCATGCCCGGAGCCAAAACAATATTCGAACTTTTTCCCAGGAAAGCTTTTGCAAGTCAAATAAAAAACTTGTTTATGTCCATCGCTCTGTTCCCGAGTCGTACGATGAATAGCAAAAAAACATACCATTTTTTTTGACAGTGGGGCAGTGTTAAGAGAAAAAAGAAAGTTTTCCAGAAGAAGTATTCGAAATCGAATATCCGTATGTTTTATACATGGCGAGTTAAGCTAAATTTTGTTAATCTTTTTTTTGTTTGTTTATTTGATGTCTTCTGGGGCTATGAATAAAAGAAAGAGACATCTAACATGGGGATCCTGTTATTTCTGGTTTTTACCGAGTTGACTGTTTTTTAAGCTGCGCTGACTGCTGGGAATGGCGCACGTGAGAATGTTTGTACGAACCATATATCTTACGTAGTGATAAAAAGAAAATACTACTTTTTTAAAAAGAAAGTTTTGCCTTTTTAACATGGAATCGATATCCATCCCCAATATCTGTATGAAATTTATATAATGCCATATTCATAGTTCGTGATGGCTATTATTCATTTACTTAAGGCTTGGTTTATATTATTTTTGGTTTTATATTTTGAATGTAAAGTTTTTTTTTATTTTATATTATATTTTTTTTTTTTTTTTTTTCACATTTCGGATTGATTGTCTTTTTTCTGTGTGTGTGTGTTTATTTATGTCAGTTTTTTTTTGTATGATGGACTTTAGGATAGAAATTAGACTGTATTTCATGCGTATTGTCATAATTGTATAAATACAGAGTAATTATAATTAAAATCCCACTTTCAAAATGCTGTAAAAAAAAAAAAAAAAACACTCACCACATTGAATTCAAATTTGAACTGAAGATACTTGGAGAAGGGGTAAACGGTACAGCATCAAAAAAACGTTCCAAAGTGTATTAATAGATGTCGTTGTAAGCGGCATGAAGAATGTGAATTCGGCTTCCAGTGATATTTTTATTCGAAATGACAAATGACGACCTTCCAAGTCATTCAGCAGTTGTGACTCTGTTAATGGAGAGCCCATCCACCAAGGAAAGGACTTATAAATCCTCAACGATATTTGTACTTAAAAATTCTTATCGAAATAAAGTATGGTATTTACTGAAACTACTCAAAACTGAACCATACCTGCTAGATGTTAAAAAAATTAGCAAATATTTAATAAGATATTTCCTTAATGCTTATAAATATGTTATAAATAATTCTGCTCGAACTCGAAACCTGGGACACCGAGCGCCAGTCACGGCGTCGGTGGCACAGCTTTCAGCCAGGTCAAGAGTCGGCCATCTGGCTCTTCTAATATTATTGGTAGTTCATTTATTTAAGAGATAAAAACATATAAAAATTCAGTTTTATGTACGATTAAACATTTTTTTTTATCGTATTTAAAAAAATTTCTGTAGATTAAGGTTAAAATAATAATTTATAAAATCAAGATTTCATAATTCTTATAAATTAAGCATTTCATAATTCTTATAAATTCAGGATTTCATAATTTTTATAAAAATGTATAAGAGTTTCTTTAAAAAATCTTTAAAAAGAAAATCATTCCAATGGATGTTTTGGTTCTAGAACTGCCCCCATATAATCTTTATTCCAAATTACATATCATCCCAATACTTTCTTTTAAAAAATTTTTTATGTTTAAGTAGGAAATGTATATGGACAAGACTTCCCAGCCCATCAGCCATGCCCGGAGCCAAAACAATATCCGAAGTTTTTCCAGGAAAGCTTTTGCAAGTCAAATAAAAATACTTGTTTATGTCCATCGCTGTGTTTCCGAGTCGTACGATGAATAGCAAAAACATACCATCCTTTTTTGGGGGGGGGGGAGAAAGGACAGTATTAAGAGAGAAAAGAAAGTTTTCTGGAAGAAATATTCGAAATCGAATACCCGTATGTTTTATACATAGCGAGTTAAACTAAATTTTGGATCTTTTTTGTTTGTTTATTGGATGTCTTGTGGGGCTATGAATAAAAGAAAGAGACATCTAACATGGGGTGGGGGGTATCCTGTTATGTCTGGTTTTTACTGAGGGGACTGTTTTTTAAGCTGCGCTGACTGCTGGGAATGGCTCACGTGAGAATGCTTGTTCGAACCATATATCTTACGTATTGGTAAAAACAAAAAACTACTTTTAAGAAAAAGTTTTGCCTCTTTAACATGGAATCGATACCCATCCTTAACATCTGTATGAAATGCCATATAATATCATATGTAATGCCATATTTACTGTTTTTGGTGACTGTTATTCATTTACTTAAAGCTTCATTTATATTAATTGCGTTCTATATTTGGAATTTAAAGTTGCCATACGTAATGCCATAGTCACAATTCTTGATGGCTGTTATTTATTCAATTCATTCTATTAGCTCACACTCTCCCTATCATATATCTTGTTCAAATTTTCAATCGTTCATAAAATATTTTTTATTCATCCACTCAACTTCAAATACATTTTTTTAACTTGTTGTGGATGACTTGATGTTAATACAGTTTTTTCAAATATTAATTCAATAATTTAATTTAATTAATTTTTAGTTTTTTTTTTTAGATTTAAGTTGTATATATCTACCAATAGATGGTGCCAGATAATTTTAAAAAAATGAATCATTTATGAAGGAGTTTCTGCAATATAGTAGAAAAAAGTACTAAACGTTTTTTTTATATATTATTTGTTTATTTAAACTTGGTTTATATTAACTATATTTTATATTTCGAATTTAATGTTTTTTTAATTTAATATTTTATTTTTATTGGATTTTTTTTTTCATATTTCGAATTGATTGAGTCTTTGTTTTTATTCATATCTTATATTTTTTTTTTGTATGAGGGTAACCCTGTTGTCTGTTGTATTTTAAACAACATTTAGATAAACTGAGATAAAGCAGCAGAGAGCGTACATCTCAAAGTACCAAGTCAAGTTTATATGATGGAATTAAGGATAGAAGTTAAATTGAACTTCACGGATATTGTCATAATTGTATAAATATATGAAATCATGGATTTTAATTATATAATGGATTGAACATTTTTTTCTTGTGTTTTTCTTTTTCTAATTTATAAATCTAAATCGATATATGTAAAATATGTAAAAGCGATATATGTAAATATGTAATCGATATATGTATAATAAAATCGATATATGTAACTGTTGTCTCAATTTATATAATGTGTAGATGTAAATCATTGTAATCTATATTGGCATAAATTGTATTGTATATTGTAAATCAATTTTATTGAATAATGTGAAAATATAAATCTCCACAATATAATCCAATATAATATAATTCTACAATATAATCCATTGTATTGTATAATGTAAATCAAACTTTAAATAAATTAACGCTTTCATGAATATAAATATATTTACTTTTTTAAAAGAGTTTAATAAAAGAATTTGATTGAATTTTAAAAAATTAGATTCGGCGCAAAAGGTACAAATTATGTAATACATTAACTAATTATAATAATTTGTAAACAACTAATGGATATAGGAATGCTCACCAAATTTCTTTTGTAGATTAAGGTTAACCGTAATATTTTATAAATTCAGGATTCCATATTTTTTATAAAAATGTATCAGACTTTTTAAGAGTCTATTAATAATATCATTTCTTATCTATTAAAATAATTAACGTATATCCAAAAGTTATCGTAATAAAATTAAATCTATAAAAGGATGCCACAATTAAAGTACGTAGATATGTGATTTTAACTTTGACGAAGTTCAAGGATTTTATGTTCTCTCTTTTTAAATGGCTCTAAATACTTAAATTTTTCTTTTATGAAAATAATAGGTTTTTTCCCAGCACAATCCTACTTCGAATTTAAAAATACACTTTTGTTCCAGAACGAGTAATATGCGACTACATCGAGAAAAAAAACCCTTTTCATTTTTAAACTTCCACTGGAATGCTCCTTCCTATTTTAGAAAAAGAAAACTATAATTCTAAAGTTGAAGAATTTCAATCCTCAAAAAGAATATAACCAATAATCCTTTAAATGCCAGCCCTTCATTTTCCAAAACCCCATCCAAACCATGTTATCACTTATATCCTATTAAGAATCTTTAAGACTTTCATTGTTTATTGTCATACCAAACTGAAAGATTTGCCAAGCCGTTGTTGAAAGCAAAACTTGATAATAATAATAATAATAATAATAGAAATTTGTGGATTTTTTTTTTATCTGATTACGACCATAAAGGGTAATATCAGAATTTATTTTTTCTGACCTCATTCTGAGGGTCAATCCATCTTTGTAATTGGTCTTATGATTGCGAAAATAGCATTTAAATTAACTACTTAAAACTCCATTTTTTGTATGAAAGTTAACCTTCTTAACCACTTGTTAACCACTTCTAAAAAATTATAATCAAATCTGGCAATTAGGATTTTTTTTGAAAGAATGGAAAAAAAGTCGATTTTGACAGAAATATTAGTTTTTAAAATATTCCATTTTTCTAATTCGGTAATGGCATTGTAAATCATTGCAATATACAATGTAATCAATTGTATTGTATACTGTAAATCAAAATTTTAAAATAATTAACGATTTTATGTTTATAAATTATTTATCTTATGGAAAGAGTTTAATCCGGACTTTAATTAATTTTTTTTAAATTAGATTCTATGCGAAAATTTTAATTATGTATTACAATAACTAATAATAATTATTTGAAAGTAACTAATGAGTCTACTAATAATAGCATTACTAATCTGTTAAAACAATTAAGACAAATCAAAAAGTTATTGTAATGAAATTAAATCTATAAAAGGATGCTACAATAAAAGTAAATTTTTTATTCAAAGTTTTTATGTTCTCTTTTTTTAAATTGTTCTAATATCTTAAATTTTTCTTCTATGAAAATAATATTTTTTTTCACCACAATCCTACTTCGAATTTAAAAATACACTTTTGGTTCTGAACGAATAATATGCGATTACATCGAGAAACAAAAAAATTCTTTTCATTTTTAAATTTCTACTAGAATGCTCCTTCCTATTTTAGAAACCATTGAAAAAGAAAGCGATAAGTTGAAGAATTTCAATCTTCAAAAAGAATTTAACCAATAACCCTTTAAATGCCAGATCCTTCATTTTCCGAAACCCCACCCAAAGCATGTTATCACTTATTATCCTATTAAGAATCTTTAAGAATTTCATTGTTTATTGTCATACTAAACTGAAAGATTTTTCGAGCCATTGTTGAAAGCAAAACTGGATGATGATAATAACAATAATAATAAAAGTTTGTGGATGATGTTTTTTACCTGATTACGACCATAGAGGGTAATATTAGAAATTTTTTTCTGACCTCATTTTAATGATCAATCAATCTTTGAAATTGGTTTTATGATTGCGAAAATAGCATTTAAATTAACTACTTAAAACTATTTTTCTTTTCGTTTGAAAGTTCACTTTTCGCACTCTTAAAAATTTATAATCAAATCTGGCAATTAGATTTTTCTTATTTTGAAAGAATTGGAAAAAGTTCATTTTGAAAGAAATATTTTTTTTATAACAATTCGTTTTGCAAATTCGGTTATTGCATTGTAAATAATTGTAATATACAATGTAATGAATTGTATTGTATAATGTAAACCAAAATTTTAAAATAATTAACTTTTTTATGTATATAAATTATTTATTTTATGGAAAGAATGTCTAGAATTAAATTCTATGCGAAAATTTCAATGATGTATTACATTAATTAATAATAATTATTTGCATGTAACTGACAAATCTATCAATAATATCATTACTAATCTATTAAAACAATTAAAATAAATCCAAAATTTGTTGTATTAAAATTAAATCTATAAAATGATGCCACAACAAAAGTAGATATCTGATTTTAACCTTGGCAAAGTTCAAGGTTTTTATGTTCTCTTTTTTTAAATTGTTCTACTTTTAAATACTTAAAAATTTCTTTTATGAAAGTAATGGGTTTGATTTGATAATCCTACTTCAAATTTAAAAATACACTTTTGTTCCTGAACGAATAATATGCGATTACATCGAGAATTAATTTAATTTTTAAACTTCCACCAGAATGCTCCTTCCTATTTTAGAGACCACTGAAAAAGAAAATGATAATTCTAAGTTGAAGAATTTCAATCTACAAAAAGAATATAACCAATAACCCTTTAAATGTCAGCCCTTCATTTTACAAAACCCCACCCAAACCATGTTATCACTTATTATCCTATTAAGAATCTTTAAAAATTCCATTGTTTATTGTCATACTAAACTGAAAGATTTGCCAAGCCATTGTTGAAAGCAAAACTTGATGATGATGATAATAATAATAATAATAAAAGTTTGTGGATGATGTTTTTTACCTGATTACGACCATAAAGGGTAATATTAAAATGTTTTTATTTAACCTCATTTTGAGGGTCAATCCATCTTTGGAATTGGTTTTATGATTGCGAAAATAGCATTTAAATTAACTACTTAAACTATTTTTTTTCGTATGAAAGTTAAACTTTTTGCACTTTTAAAAAAATTATAATCAAATCTGGTAATTAGAATTTATTTTGAAAGAATGGAAAAAAGTCCACGTTGAAAATGTTTGTTTTCAAAATAATTAATTTTGAAAATTTAGTTACTGCGTGCATTAAAATACATATATGTATATTGAATAAAAATTGACTTTATTTACAATATTTTGTTTAACAGCTGTTACAACAGTTTGTTAACAGTTTTGTTGCAGAAGATTTGTAAGACACATATTAAAGCAATTGATTTTTTTAAACTAATTTAATTGATGTAAAATAAAACATTATAATTTAAAAAAAGCTTTTTTTTCTCCTTGTAAGGATACTTGCATTATGTCAGTAATAATTAGTTAAATTTGATAATTTATTTATTAAGGAAGTTTACAATGTTTTAAAAATAATATTTCTTTTGTAAAGAATGAATTCTTTTTCTAAATTTTATATTGGCATTAAAACTATTTGTAATGGTTTAAAACACGATTTGCAATTTGTACAGGTTACTGCTGAGCCATGAATTAAATAAGAAAGTAGTAATTAAAAAATAGGTTTCCACCAGAAAGTCAAATCTCAGTATGTAAAACGCCAACCAATTGTAAACCGAATGGACTGATTATCAGACATCCGATTGCCTGGCGTTTTACGAATTAACATATTAATTTTAAATATGATTCATTATGAATTAACATATTTAATATTGATGATTTAACATTGGAGACTGTAGTGTGTTAACTTTAAGGAATTTTTTTAAATCCTTTCTTGAGAATCTTTTAATGAATCCTGTTCTGAATAAATTTTTAAAAATAACTTTCTTAATGAATCATTAATGAATTCTTTCTTGGATGAATTTTTTAGTGAATCCTCTTATTTGAGGAATCCTGACCTGAATGAATGTTTCAATGAATCCTCTTCTGGATGAATTTTTTTAATTTAGTTCCTTAATGAATCATTAATTGCTAATCATTAATCACTTAACGAATTCTTTCTTGGATGAATTTCTTAATGAATCCTCTTTTTGAGGGATCCTCATCTGAATAAATTTTTTAATGAATCCGCTCCTGGATGTATTTTTTAATTAACTTTCTTAATGAATCATTGATAAATTCTCTCTTCTATGAATTTTTTAATGAATCTACTTCTGGATGAATTTTTTAAACTAAACTTTTAATGATTCATTAAGGGTTTAATGAATCATTAATGAATTCTCTCTTGAATGAATTTTTTAATTATTCCTCTTTTTTGAGGAATCCTCATCTGAATGAATATTTTAATGAATCTTCTTCTTTATTAAATAGAAAGAACTTAAAAGTAAAATTATCTTTTCCATTGCAGTTTTTGCAAAGCATTGTACTGCACCTAATATAATAAAATTCTGTAGTCAGGGACTATGTTCAACCATGCAACTGACTACTATCATTATAATCACAAATATTTATAATAAATTGACTGCATAAGCAATTATGGTAATTTTATTCTTAAAGTATAATTATTTTAAAAACAAATTTTAATGGATTATATTCTTATTTTTGAAATATAATAATAATTAATGAATAATTAATAACTTCCTAATTCCTTTTAAATTTGAAATATATTAATAACTTCCTGCATCAACTGTCCATTGATCAAACGATCCCAAGTTATATAAGCCGAAAGGGGACGACGTTATCTATTAACCATGTCATGCAAATGTCACAGGCAGTGTTAAATTAATTCAGAACCATTCCTACCAACCCACACTGCGGAATTCATGTATCTCAATTGAATATAGTATTAGTTCCCCCAACTATGCAAACCAAAGCATCCCAGTGTCCCCTTTGTACCTCTTACTTAATACGGAATGGGGATCTCTTGCAAGATATCATAATTGATAATGTTCGCCGCATACTATAGCGCCATGAAACGGTTTGCGTGTTGTCCTCTATGTGAAACGAGATATAGCATACTGTGGTTCGCATCATAATAGTACAAGAAGCTGTAATAATATTGATTACATAGGTTTGAAATATATCTGAAGGCTCAAGAACGCCTACGGAGGAATTTTATTTTTTTTGAAATTATTGAAATAGTTTATCTTTGTACACATTTTAAGAACTTATGAATTTACATAAAACAAATTTTATCATTATTTTTATAAAACATTTTGTAGGCAAAAATATGGCCAAAAATTTATACTGCTTTACAAAATATAATTACTCAAAATCAAAGCAATACTATTTCTTGTTTGTATTCCTTGTATATTATTTATTTCGTATTTGTATATGTATATATGCAATTGTTTGCACTAACATTCTACAGGGAATAGATATCTGGCAAATTTACATTGTAAATCTCAGCCTATATTAAACCTGTCACAGCTTCACTTTCAGGTTCAGGGGAACATCTAATTTTTGTCTATAAGCACTAATATATATACAAATAATGAAGTCTTGGTTGTTGTATAAAAAATAAAAATTAAAAATACAGAGACTCCTTTTAAGACAATCCTTCAAGAAGGGCGGGGGGAGGGGGGGAAGGTCAGCTTCCCTCATTTCTCATCGGAGTAGATATTTCTCAGCTCGTGGTCTACCAGCTATGGAACAACTTATGGTATAGTTCATAATAAATCTGTAGTTGTTTCGACCTGAAAGTCGTACAGACATTTTCTAATTTCCTGAGTCTCATTATGCATGATACCGAATATCTGTTTTCAGATTTGAGTGACAGGTTGTTCTCATTAGTACAAAACTCTAATTGCATGTAATATACCTACCCACAATACTACTTGTCTACTGTTACATTTTCAGTGATGGGTTGTTAAAATAACATACATTCATCTCTCCTGGGAATAAAATGCCATAACTCTTCTTGTGAGAAAAAAATACTACAACATCTTCCTTTTTTTATTATTTTGCACTAGTTTAAATGTTATCGACACAAAATTCTTCCAAAATTTGCATGTAGTTCCAAGTTTAACAATCAAAATAAAAAATATTTATGTAGCTAGAATCATTTCCAAGGTCTTTTCCCTGTAAGCATTCACAGAAAATATTTATACAAGTTTTGTACCATTTTTATCAAAATTACTTGTGTTATGGTGTTATTCGTTAAAACAAAAAGCATAAAAGTTCTTTCTGACAAAAAGTTAAGAAAAATTTTTAAATAGAAATATTACTTTCAGAAATGATGTAAACATATTAAAATGCTACTGAATTATCAAGTCCATATTTTTTTTCATTAAAAAAAATATACTTTTATTTTTCCTTAAGCAGAGCAACTTATTTTAGTTTGCATACAGTGGGTGAAAAATTACTCGTATTCCTTTACTGTACTTAAAAAGTCCAAAAATTTCAATCTTTGTAGTAAACCTTTTAAACAAAATTATATATATATATATATATACATACATTTATTTGGTATTTTACATTTTATTTTGTTTAAAACAAAGAAAATCGGTCACATATTTAAAATAACAATAATAGAATTAGCTATCTATCTAAAAATGTAATCAAAGTAATTTGCAAATTTTTACAAATAATTTACAAGTAGTTTTGACATTCTGGGTAACGTTTAATTTTAGATATAGTAGTAGCAAAGGACCTTAGTAAAATCGCCATAAAAAAGTATTGTGCAAAGTATTATTCATGAGCCAGAATGACCGAGTGTCTGGCGCTCAGTGTCACAGGTTTCGAGTTCAAGTCTCGTATCATTACTATGACATCATTACATCCTTACAGCAAGACATCATTACTATGGATGCTTGTAGTGGTTAGGAAACCATCTTCTGTTGAATATTTTGTTTGTATATACATAAAGTCTGTAAGGAATGAATATTTTATGCGTATGTTCATAAGGTCAGTAAAGAATGAATATTTCATGTAAATATCCATAAAGTCTATAAAGAATGAATATCTTATGTAAATATCCATAAAGTTTGTAAAGAATGAATATTTTATGTGAATATCCATAAGATCTGTAAAGAATCATATAAAGCTTTCTATCTTTATAAATGATGAAATTTTAATTTTAATGTTGTTATGTAATCCTATTTTTCAAAAAAAACAACAACTTTTTTTCTGATTTCTTTGGAGGTTTCGCTAATATTTTTCTTAGTTAAATTAATAGAAGTAAAAAATACGTCATTTTTCCTGAAGCCAGATAACGCTGCGCCATATTTGCTAGCTTAGTAAATCCTTATTTCAAAGCATTTCCATATATTTACCTAATTTTCTTTTCCTATTTAGTAACTATTATTTTTTTCCTTACTTAGTATTTAAGGCTCTTTGAGTTAAAGTAACATTTTATCAATATTTAGAACAAATGTCGCATGACAGGCTTCAACCACTTTTGTAGTAGAAGATGGTACTTTAGATATTTGTTGTCAAGGTGCATTCTACAATTGTCAAATAAAGCTTTCCTTTGCTTTACAAATAAAGTGACGCTTTGCATTAAAAATTCTCAACTAGGAGTCTCAAACCAGTGCGCAAAATGTCAACTGCTTTCGAAGTCTTTACAAAGCGAACTGCGTTGGCCAAACTCCTCATTCGAAGCAAACATTTTTCGGATGGAGTTTTTCATGCTTTTCGGGGCTGACTTTGACAGCTGGCAAAGAGATGTCCAACGCATAAATATTTCTGTAGTTTCTCCAAAAGAACATGTCTTTAAAAGTGAACTTTTCAAAAAATACTTCTGTATTCAGGAGTTAAATATTGCGTGACAGATGCAGGTTTTAAATTGCACTTGGGGTGTGTTACAGAATAAATAACTTTGTTTGTAATTAGAATATGGGTTAGCGTTTAAAAAGCTGGTCGTTTATTTTTCTGTGGTCTTGTTAATTGGTTACAAAATGGACGGGTTGTATAAAAACATTTTGAAGTGATTAAAAAATTATTACAAATTCAAAACTGCATCGCTGAATTCAAGTTATTATTATTATTTAAATTTATTGTTATTAATACTTTTATTTGAATTAATTATGCTTCTTTTACAGTATAGTAAGCAGCATGTGGCTTATAGTTGCAAGTTATGTTAAAAACTATATTATTATTAATAGTAAAATAATATCACTACTATTAGTAATAATAATCATTAAAAGTTGGGATATAATAGATGAAAAATATGTAATGAGAGTGAAAAAAAAAATTCTTCAGAAATCAATTGTTCATTTAAAGCTTTTAAAGAGAATAAGCCTCTATTTCTCTTTTGTTAGCTGATGGCAATAATACATTAGAACCTTTTTTAAATTTATTTCTTACAGTTACAATTACTTGATTAATTTCGATATCTAATTTAGTTTTAGATAATCGATATGAAATCTGTTTATTTATTCAAAAATTTAGTTTTTCGGAAATATTGTCAAATTCGGCACCAATTTTGCAATATTTTAAATCTTTTTCTTACAATGTACATTTGGCGCACATTTACGGAACAAAAGCATTTTCTGCATTAATTTATACAATAATTATACATAATTATAAGAATTATGTATAATATTAATATAAAATAATAATAATTATTATTATTATTATTATAATTAATTATAATAACTATACATAATTATTGCGTAATTATATAATGCAATTTGAACAACAAATAACTATAAATAAAAAATACATATCAAACATCAAGCAATATTTACGTATTTATATCACAGTTTTAATTCTTATTTTTATTTGATTATTTATAAAAAATAATTTCATCTCAGTAATGGTTATAATTTAAATACGACTTTCTGAAAAATAGTATTCTGATATTTAGGAAGTAATTTGTAAGATGGAATAAAGGCAATTAACCGTCAAATTTGGCGCCTACTTGGCGATATTTTTTATCGTACATTGCACATATGGCACAATTTTTACAGAATAAAAACATTTTATACATTAATTAATACAATGTGAACAAAAAATAATTATAAGGACTATTATCAAGCGGCCTGATGTACAATTGACTAGCTCTCCGTCTTTGGTGCCAAAGGCTTGAGGTTCGATTCTTGGTGGTGGTACGGATGTATGTTAGTGGTTCGGAATTCACGATGATCTGTCAATCATCTAATTATCCTATACATACAAAAAAATTACTGTAGAGAGACAAAACACACTAATATTAAGCAATTATTTGAATATTTATATCTGTTTTATTTCTTATGTTTATTTGCTTATTCATAAAATTTATATTTAAGTTTATTTAATAGTAGTTATAAGTTACAAATAACTTTAAAAAACATCCTGGTACGTATAAAATAATTTATAACAAATGCAAATAATGATCAAATTTTTCATCAACTTAGCGATATCTCTATTTATTTTAATGTACTTTTGGCACTTTTTTGCAGAGCAACATCATTTTACACATTAATTTATACAATTTGAACAACAAATAACTAAAAAATTAATAACAAGCAATATTTACTAATATCAATTAATATTATAACACAGTTTTATTTCGTATTTTTATTTGATTATTCATAAAATCTTTTATTCAAGCTTATTTAACAATGTTAAAAGTTAAAAATGAGTTTAAAAAATATTTTGGTACACTGAAAATAATCTATAACATGGAACAAATGCAAATAATGATAAAATTTTTCACCAACTTGGCGATATTTTTATTTATTTTTTTATTGTACTTTTGGCGCATTTTTACAGAGAAAAAACATTTTATATTTTAATTTATACAATTTTAATAACAAATATCAATAAAAACTAGTATCAAACAATTATTTGTGTATTTATATGACCGTTTTATTTCGTATTTTTATTTGCATATTCCTAATTTTTTTTTATTTAACCTTATTTAACAATAGTTATAAGTTATAAAAACATTCTGGTACGTATAATATATTTTATAAAATGGAACAAATGCAAATAACAATCCAATTTACCACCGACTTGTCATATTTTTATTTATAATTTTTAAATGTTTTTTTGGCGCATTTTTACAGAGCAAAAGCATTTTATACATTAATTTATACAATTTGAACAAAAAATACAATTAAAAATAATATCAAACAATTATTTGCGTATTTATATCACATTTTCATTTCGTATTTATACCACAGTTTTATTTCGTATATTTGCTTATTCATAATTTTTTTTTTATTTAAGATTATTTAACAACAGTTATAATTCAAAAATGACTTTAAAATATTTTGGAACGTACTAGTATAACATATTTGTATAACAAATGCAAATAATGATCAAATTTTCTACCAATTTAGCGATATTGTTTATTTATTTTAATGTACTTTTGGCACATTTTTACAGAACATAAGTATTTCATACATTTTATACAATTTGAACAACAAATAACTATAAAAATTAATATCAAGTAACATTATAACACAGTTTTATTTCTTATTTTTACTTGATTATTCATAATTTTTAAAAAAAATCTTTAGTAATGGCTGTAATTTAAATACAACTTGCTAAAAAACAGAGTTCTGATGTGTATAAAATAATTTGCAACATGCTACAAATGCTGATTCAGAATCTGGTTAAGACACTTTAAAATATGTGTAATCATAATCCGAAAGTATACATTTTACTTTGAAGAAGACAGTTTGGAATGATTTTATAAGGACACACACAACATTAATGAATATTTATAAAGATTAGGTATTAAAATTGAGGTCTGTAGAAGATATAATAGCTGTACTTTAGCTTCAGTTACTTTTCTAAAATATTGTATCCTATGCAGATTTTTTTGTCAGTACTGCGGCATTCGAGATGATACTTCACCATTAAAAAACAACAGAAATCATTTTATCGGTGCATCGCTTTTGTTAAACTACAACAACAGAACGAAGCTCTTCTACTGTCTTAAGAACTTTGCTTTATCAACATATTAAGCCTCTTTGACTTTCTGAGATTTAAAAGGGAAAACTCCCTTTTGTTTTTCTCGGTTAACAAAGGTCAGCAGTTTTAGCGGTGGAGTTTTCTTCTTCGATTTCTGTAAAATGGAAAGCGTATCGTTTCTCCTCCCAAAAAAATTGAAATCTAATACTGCAGGCTCTGCATTTATTTTATTTTTTTTTCACTTAAACATCGAACAATCTTCTAGAAGTACTTCTTTCCAAGTTTGAATTATGAGGATGAATTCTTGTAGGAGTTGAGTCTGGAGGAGTTCTTTTCTACTAAAGTTCGGTGAATGTTTTTTTTTTATCCTCCATTTAGTTGAAAATGGAATTTGATATTATAAAAACAGTAGTTCTTTTTAAAAAAAATATTACTCTCGATACGAAAATGTATTGTAAGAGTTTTTGAAAACGCTTATAGGAAATTTAAAGTAAGAGTTTTTAAAGCTCGTTTTTTAAAAAAATTAATTTATTTCTTTCTTTCTTTACAGTTTCTTTAGATTTTTCCTTCGTTAGTTAATTAATACGGTTATTTATTGTCATTTATCATTATCTGTAGCAATTTTTCCACGGGATGATATATAGCATTTCTGTTCCCAGAGGAAAGGAATATATATTCTTTAGCAAGTGGATAATAATACCTATCTCTGATAGCAGATAAGCAGTATCGTGGATAATTATATTACATGCAATTAGTATTTTGCATAAATGAAACAACCTGTCACTCAAATCTGAATGCAGTGTACCGGACATCATGAAATTAGCGACCGTCTGTTCGTTCTTCACAGATCGAACAATTACAGATGGGATATGGACTACGTCATGAATTGCTGCATCATGATGGGTGATAGCCAATGAGCTGAGGAAGTGTCGACTCCAATAAGATGTGAGGGAAGTTGACCCCCCACCTCTTGACGGATTTTCTAAAAGGGAAATTTTTGGGGAAGGATAGGAGAGTATTCTGTGACGAGTGGACGAGAAGTGTTGTTTTTCTCTTTTTCTGAAAGTGAGTGAACAGACCGGAGATTCCGCTTGTTTACAAAGTGAGCCCCATATTCGTGTATCACGCCATGTAAAAATTACGTTCTGTCGCAGGCCGTGTGGATTAGATTTGTCGTAGACTCGAGAACTCTGAAAATCTCCGTCCTTGCAGTGAACTGCACTTGTGTATCTGATTCATGTATTTAAATTTTATTTCTTTGTAAATACAGTTATGTATATATATAATGCTTGCAAATAAAAATTTAAGTGTTCCCATGAACCTGAAAGGGGCCCTCTTCTTGAAGCTGTTATAGGTCTAGTATAGGCCGAGATATTACAGCTTTATTATCTAATATTGTCAATTTTAATTACTGTCAAACTAGCAGATTTACCGTAAAGAATTAGTGTCAATGTAAATGTAAAAACATTTTCTTGTGTTGAGTGTAAAATAAAAAATAAAATTTATTTTTTGAATTATTTATTCAAACGTTTTAAATATGATTGAAATTGTAAGCACTCAGTTTGAAAAATTATCACAAGATGAATAAAAAAAATAATTATAATTTCTAAATTATTTTAATAACTTAAAATTTAGAATATTTTCCTTAATGTAAGCATAAGATTAAATTACAAAAAAAAATACACTGATGAATGCAGGCTAAGTGTAAAGACCTGTTATTAGTTATTCTTATGGAGAACGTGCAGTTATTATGTGTGTACAAAATAATTGCATAATCTCATAAATAAATCCTTTACTTTTCTAAAAGGGTAAATCTTTGCTTAAATAGTTTCCTAAATAATAATGATAATAATAATAATAATGAGAGGATATTTAGATATTAATATTTTGAGCATAATTAAAAATGTATTTGCATTTTTGAATATTCATTTAAAAATTATTATTAATTTTTTTAACCTTAAAAATATTATATCTATCAAAGTTGCTTTTCATTCTTTGAAAAGGTTAAAATTATAACACAAAAAACGCATTTATTTGATGAATTAAAATTCCAAAACACTTTTTTTACACAAAATTAATGGCTTAACTATTTTTCAAATATTTTTTCGCACGTTTTTTTATAAAAACTAACATTAAGTTTAAATAATTTTTTATTTATTATTATTTTTTTTTACGCAAAATCAATTGGCCAAAATTTAGGAGGAGCGACTTTACAGTTTTCTTTATTGATAACGTAATGTACATGGTAATTTGGCTATTCATTTATTTCAACAATGTAATTTGTTAATATTTAAATTAATATTAACAAATATTAATTTAATAATATAAAAAATATTATTAACAAATCTTAATTTATTAATATTTTATTTATTATTAATTTATTAAATATTTTTTTATAAAATATTCGTGGAAAAATTCAACGAGACTCTTTCTAAAAAAAATTTTTTTTTTCAAAAGCACATTTTAGAATTTCGCTACTTTTTTCGAAATAAAATAAAATTTAGAAATTTATTCCTAAATAAATTAATTCTGATATTAATATGCACAGTTGAAGTCTTTTAAACAATTAAATATTTGAATTAAATGTTATAGAAAAAATATATTAACTAAAACTTTGCAGTCTCTTCAAAATAAAATTTTCTAAATAAATTTTATTTCAGCCTTCAACCGTTAATAAATAAAGAAAGAAGGGATTTCTTTTTACAATTAAATTATGAAAAGACGGCTAATATGTTTTCTTTTTACAAAATCATAAAAAAAAAAACCCCTTCAAATACTGCAACAGATGTTTTGTAAGTACATAATAAACACAGCGCCGTTTTATACGTCATTTTTGTCGACAGAATGGAATGTTTATTGGTTGAGAAGAATTCACAGTTGCAAGACATTTGTGCTAGAACGACAAGTAATTTAATATGACGCTGTAAGAAAAAATAAATATTTATCGTCAAAATCGCAAAGAAATATTCTTGAATCATATTTGATATAGAAATTGGTTATTCTAAAAAAGAAAAATTTTTTAAAAAAAGCAGCAAGAAACATTCCAGAAAAAAATTGAAATGTGTTCCGTTTTAAATCAATTGTATTAGATAATTTTTATCACACATAAATGTATTTTACTATTCTCAAATAAATTTATTTAATCTTAAGTGACTCAATTACTTGGATAAAATTCTGAAATATATAAAAAACTAAATAATATCGTTGAGTTATTTTAAATTCTTTACCGATATAATTAAAAATATTTATTTAAAATGATATTATTTAAAATTGCTATTCAACTGATATTTTTTGAATATCCCAGATGAAAAATGAAATAGAAACATACGAGTATATCTATAATACTTTTTCAGACATCTTCATTTTATTAAATTATTAAATAAAACCCTTTAGATATAATTTGAAATTGAGAAAGCGATGTAATTAAAAATATTCAAATTTTTTTAATTGCATCACTTTCTCAGTTTTCAAATTTATATTTAGAGGATTTTATTTAATAATTTAATATGAGTGCAACGTAACAGTTTGAAAAATATATTCTAGATATATTTTATTTCATTTTTCATTATTCTGGAATATCGAAAAAAGTCAGTTGAATAGCAATCTTAAATAAAGATATAATTTTGAATAAATAATTTGATATCTTTATTTAAAATTGCTATTCAACTGATTTTTTTTCGACATCCCAGAATAATGAAAAATGAAATAAAATATATCTATAATATATATTTTAGTCTTTTATATTACAATAATTAAAATCCTCTAGATATAATTTGAAAACTCAAAAAGCGATGTAATTAAAAATATTTATTCAAAATGATATTTTTATTAAGATAGTATCCAACTGATTTTTTTTTTACAATATCCCGGAATAATTAAAAATGAAATAGAAAAATTTATCGATAATATATTTTTCGCACTTTAAATTACAATAATATTAAGTTCTTAAATATTCCAGATATAATTTAAAAACTAAAAGCGCCATGCAATTAAAAATTATATATATTAATGAAGAAATTTGTAACAAAGAGCTCTACTCTTAGAATTAGTATTTTTATAACTTAGAATAAGCATAAAAATTTAATTTATCATCATGTAAAATTTAATTAATAAATTAAAAAATATTCGCTTATTTGCCTTAAAAATGGGAACTAATTCTTTTTTTAACGAAGAGTAAGGCATTGTATTCCTTTTATTTAAAATCATAAAAAGTAATGCTATCGGAAATGAATTTTCCATTTGTTAAATATATTTATCTTAATTAAGGATGAATATTTCATGTTCGAATGAGCAACGTTTAAATTGTTCCTTCAACTGAAATCGTTACCATTATTTATTTCTGGTCGTTTGCCTTTTCCTTCATCGCTGATGTTGCCACTCAACTTGCCTTAATTATTTCGCCTCGTGAGGCTTGGTCTTAGGTCGAGTGACGATAAAGGAAAACGATTTGTAAGCAATTAGTCGATTCACCGAAATCAACTGAAGAGCAAATTCTTTGGATTGATTCGCTTGGAGTGCATCTTTAAACTAATATGTTCGATTAAGAAGCATCTCTTTTAAAAACGAAGAAGTTTCAAAAAGGCTAAAATCGTGTTTCTAAGTTCTCAAAACCTGTACAATTCATTGATTAATACGAGAAAATATGATTTTAAGTATATTTTGAAGAGTACGTTACTGGAAAGGTGATATTTAATTATGCTTTCAGGTACTTATAAGCCAAGCAGTCTTAAAAATCAAGTCTTGTCTTAACAATCTAATTAATGTCTTCCCAAAAATAAACTTTTGATTTATTATATGAGTGTTTCTCTGATATAATGTAAATGTCTGTATTATTTTAAAACATCTATCGTTTCATGTCGGTTGTTTATTCATGTTTATTATATTAGCGATATATTTATATCTAATTATTTCCGATATTATTAATAAGAATATTTAATAAAAAAACTATAGTTCTCATTATTTATAATTCTCCTTTTTGTACTAGTATTTTAATATTTATAATGAATTTTATTTTTCTTGTTTTCGCCTTTAAATAATTTTTAAAATATCACACACTCATATACCACGGCAAGTTCATACCAAATTGGATGGGAAAAACCGGAAAATATTTTTCGGGACATATTTTGATGGCATACCAATTTCCCCTTCTTCAAGTATCTTCAGTTCAAATTTGAACTCATTGTGACGAGTGGTTCCTTTTTATACATTTTGAAAGTGGGACTTTGATTATAATCACACACACACACACATATATATATATATATGCATTATAATTTTTTTTATAATCTATGTATGCTTTATTTTATTGTACGTAATATTGTGAATTTTTAGTATTGGATTTTTTTTTTCTAATTGCTACAAATCCTTTTTTATAAAAATATATTAACGGGATGCATAAAAATAATAATAAAGAAATGTTTAGAAATTTACCAATATAATTTTTTATTAATATAATTTTATAATTATAATACATGTTTATTTAATACTGTTGTACACTTATGATCAAATTTTAAGCTATATTTTGGGAATAATTAATAATACCTTCTATTATTAATTTAATAATTAGTGTATACGTAATTTAGAGAGTGGTGAATCAAATGTACTCTTCTTGTGGTTGTGAAATGGCTCTAAACATATTTTTAGTAAGAAGACTTGAAAGTGACAGTTTCCTAAATTTGCCGATTTCCTTTGTGGAACAGTGTTTGGTGTATAAAAAAAATGAGTTTGGTTAAAACGAGTAATCGTAATCGTTTAGAAGATGAAATTTTAAAGAGAGACAGACATGCCTGAATCAGCCCAATTTTAAGTGGGTATTGTTTTATGACTGTGAGTGTCTAGAATGATTGTTCCCAGGTTTTTGTTATTGATTCCAAATAACCATAAAAAAATCTGTACGGAACATGGGCAGAATCAAGTGTCAATCTGTTTAAGTGTACAATCTATCTGCAATCCGATCGGCAATCTATTTTAAGTGTACAATGCCGTAGACAGACGATGGTTAGAGAGCACTCTCCTGTTTTAGTTGTTGCATATAGAACAAGAATTTTTAAGTGACTTGTATACAGACGTCCGAGGATAAATCCTCTTATTCCTAAATATGTATGACGTATGTATATTACGTATGTATGAGCAGTATGCAGAATCATATGTGAAAACAGAAAAACAATTCTTAGCCATAATAAAAAATAACCATGCCTTTTTCAATTGATGACTGGTTTATCTATGTAGTTCATTATTCAAGTGACTTTCAATGAGTCTTCATCTCAAAACATCTTGTCTAGAAAGAAAAACAATTTCTAGACAAAGCGCACTACGGCAAAGTGTACTAGACACTACAGATGCTTAAAACAAAAATATTTTTATTCATTATGACCAGCATGTGTATCCATCAACAGACTGCATTACCATCTTTTGCGGAGAAAGACAATTATTGAAAACAACAAAATTTCATCCAGCCCTTTTGCAGTGATAATTGGTTTTTCACTTCAGTTCAGTCCTGAAAAGATTCTCAAATAGTCTTTATCGAAAAACAGCTTGAGGACACTGAGGTAAATTAATATATTTTTTTTTATGGAAATTGAAGGCTTTTGTGTTGAAGCATTATGTTCGACAACCATACAGAATTGTTATAGGAATCTGAATCTTAAGTTAGAGACTCAAGTTAGGAAGACTTTAAGTTTAAAAAGAACTGTTGTAACGTATTTTTATTTTTTGAAATGTAACATAAGGACTCACAAAACTCAATTTGTTGTAGTTTTTCTGGTTTATGAGGATATCCATCGTTTGATGGGGTTAATGCTCATTGAACCAAAATCCTGTACAGAACCAGAATCATTCTCAAGACCCTCCAAGCATTGAAATAGTTGCTTTTAGAAAATCGGCATTTTTGTCACGTTTGATCATTAAATATCTTAACATTTTGATCACTAAATATCTTAACGTTCTAATTTTGCAGTTTGTATATTTGCACACACTACTTATCAGCCAGTACATTTCTGGAAATGTCATGTACAGTGTTTTGACCTTTTTTCCCTATCTCATTGGCGTATTCCATAATTTAATCTCTTTTCATTTGCTGCATCGCAGTATGAGATATCTGTTTACAAATTTAAAAATGAATTTTAATAATTCTTTAATAATTTTTAATAATTTTAATATTTTAATAATTTTTTAAATATTTTTTTTAAAAAATAATTTAAAAATTTAAAATAATAAATTATTTTGATTATAGTATCATATGATATGTATTTGTAACCTTAAATTTGGTCACCATTACATAATTTTTATAATAATACACTGATTTCTGATTTCCAAATTAGTAAATTAAAATTTTTCCAATTGTTTTATACCAAATCTTTTTTAATATTATTGTTAGTTAATTTATTTAAAAGATAAAAACATTTAAAAATTCAGTAATTTTCAGCAATGAAAAGTTTTTATGGTATTAAAGTTTTTTTTGTGTATTATGTTTATTTTATAAATTCAAGATTCCATAATCTTTATAAGAATGTATCAGATTTTCTACAAAAATCTTTAAAAAGAAAAACATTCCAATTGATGTTCTGGTTTGAGAACTTCCTCCGTATAATCCTTACTACTGTGCTCAAAAAGCAAGACCAATTATTTGTGTTTTTTTTCAAAACCCCTTTGTTTATTCTTCCAAATTTATTTCATCGCCTTCAAAGTAGTTGAAGTTGATTGATGGTCGACGAGAGGGCCCTTCGTCTTCAACGCGTTCTCTGCCTTCTTTGAACTGTTTATACCACTTCTAAACATTTCTTTCCGATATAGAAATGTTCACCGAATATATGATTAAAAAAATTTTATATGTCATTTAAAATTTCTTTTGTAGATTAAGTAATATTTTATAAATATATACCATACCATATTTATATATAAATAATATCAGTAATATTTCATAAATTCAGAATTCCATAATATTTATAAAAATGTATCAGATTTTTATCAAAAATCTTTAAAAAGAAAAACATTCCAATTGATGTTTTGGTTCTAGAATTCTCTCCATATAATTCTTATTCCAAATCACATATCATCCCAATACTTTATTTTTTTTATATCTTTTTTTGTGTTTAAATAGGAAATGTATATGGATAAGACTTCCCAACCCATCAGCCATGCCCGGAGCCAAAACAATATTCGAAGTTTTTCACAGGAAATCTTTTGCAAGTCAAATAAAATAATTGTTTATGTCCATCGCTGTGTTCCCGAGTCGTACGATGAATAGCAAAACAAACTTTTTTTATGTTTTTTTTTTGACAGTGAAGGACAGTGTTAAGAGAAAAACGAAAGTTTTCCAGAAGAAGTATTCGAAATCGAATACCCGTATGTTTTATACATAGCAAGTTAAACTAAATTTTGGATCTTTTTTGTTTGTTTATTTGATGTCTTCTGGGGCTATGAATAAAAGAAAGAGACATCTAACATGGGGATCCTGTTATTTCTGGTTTTTACTGAGGTGGCTGTTTTTTAAGCTGCGCTGACTGCTGGGAATGGCGCACGTGAGAATGCTTGTTCCAACCATATATCTTACGTATTGGTAAAAACAAAAAACTACTTTTAAGAAAAAGTTTTGCCTTTTTAACATGGAACCGATACCCATCCACAAACTTTGTATCAAATTTATGTAATGCGTTATTCACAGTTCTGGATGGCTGCTTTTCATTTACTTAAAGCTTGGCGTTATATTTCGAATTTAATGTTTTTATTATTTAATATTTAATATTTTATTTTTATTGGATTTTTTTTCCCATTTTGGATTGAATGTCACTTTGTTTGTTTTTATTCATATCAGATTTTTTTTTTCTTGTATAAGGGTAATTCTGTTGTTTGTAGAATTTTAAACAATATTTAGATAAACTGAGATAAAGCATCATCAGAGAGCGTACATATCAAAGTATCAAGTCAAGTTAAGTTTATATCATGGAATTAAGGATAGAAATTAGATTGAATTTCATGCATATTGTCATAATTACATAAATATATGAAATCAGTGATTGCGATTGTATAATAAATTGGACATTTTTTTCTTGGGCTTTTCTTTTCCTAATTTATAAATCTTCATCGATATACGTAAAAAATAACTGTTGTCTTAATTTATATAATGTCTAAATGTAAATCATTATAATGTATAATGTAATCAATTGTATTGTATAATATAAATAAATTTTATTGAATAATGTGAAAATATAAATCAGTTTAATGTATAATATAATCCATTGTATTGTATAAATTAAATCAAATTTTAAAAAAATTAATTCATTTATGAATATAACTATATTTATTTTTTGGAAAGATTTAATCCAGAATTGGATTGAATTTTTAAATATTAGATTCGGTGCGAAAGTTTCAAATTATAATAAGTATAATCATTTGGAAGCAATTAATGAATCTATTAAAATATCATTACTAATCTATTAAAACAATTAAGATAAATCCAAAAGTTATTGTAAAAAAATTATTGTAATTAAATTAAATCTATAAAAAGATGTCACAATTGAAGTAGATTTGTGATTTTAAACTTGACGAAGTTCAAGGTTTTTACGTTCTTTTTTTAAATTGTTCTATATTCTTAAATTTTTATTTTATGAAAATAATATTTTTTTTCCTGGACAATCCTACTTCGAATTTAAAAATACACTTTTATTTCGGAACGAATAATATGCGATTACATCGAGAAAAAAAAATCTTTTCATTTTTAAAATTCCACCAGAATGCTCCTTTCTATTTTAGTAACTACTGAAAAAGGAAACGGTAATTCTAAAGTTGAAGAATTTCAATCTTCAAAAAGAATATAACCAATAACCCTTTAAATGCCAGGCCCTTCATTTTCCGAAACCCCACCCAAAACATGTTATCACTTATTATCCTATTAAGAATCTTTAAGAATTCCATTGTTTATTGTCATACTAAACTGAAAGATTTGCCAAGCTATTGTTGAAAGCAAAACTCGATAATGATAATAATAATAATAATAGAAGTTTGTGGATGATGTTTTTTTTCCTGATTACGACCATAAAGGATAATATTAGAAATTTTTTTTCTGACCTCATTTTGAGGGTCAATCCATCTTTGGAATTGGTTTTATGATTGCGAAATTAGCATTTAAATTAACTACTTAAAACTATTTTGTTTCGTATGAAAGTTAACTTTTCGCACTCCTAAAAAATTATAGTCAAATCTGGCAATTAGAATTTTCTTATTTTTAAAGAATGGTATTTATCCATTTATCCAAAGTTTATTCATTTTGAAAGAAATATATATTTTTAAATCAATTCATTTTGCAAATTCAGTAATTGCATGTATATTATGTTGAATAGAAATTGATATTCATTTAAAATAATCTTGTTTGATATATTGGAGAAACTTTGTAAAACAATTTAAAGCAATTGATTAAAAACTATTTGTAATAATTTAAAGCATGAATTTGCAATTTGTCTATGTTACTGCAGAGCCATGAATTAATAAAAAAGCAGTAATAAAAAATGGGTCGCCACCAGATAGTTAAATCTCATATCGCATAGTGCCAACCAATCGTAAATTCGACTTCCGATTTGCTGGCATTCTACGAATTAACATATTTAACTTTAAATATGATTCATTATAAATTAACATATTTAAAATAGTTGACTTAACATTGAAAGACTGTAGTATGTGAATTTTAAGGAATTTTTTTTTAAACCCTTTCTTGTGAATGTTTTTAATGAATCCTCTTCTGGTTGAATTTTTTTAAGGAATTTTTTTTAAAGTCCTTTATTGTGAATCTTTTAATGAATCTTCTTCTGGATGAATTTTTTTAACTAACCTTCTTAATGAATCATTAATGAATTCTCTCTTGAATGAATGTTTTAATTATTCCTCTTTTTTTGAGAAATCGTCATCTGAATGGATATTTTAATGAATCTTCTTCTTTATTAAATAGAAAGAACTTAAAAGTAAAATTATCTTTTCCGTTGATAAATAAATGCATTTTTTGCAAAGCATTGTACTGCACCTAATATAATAAAATTCTGAAGTCGGCGACCATGTTCCAGCGTGCAACTGACTACTATCATTAGAATCACAAATATTTATAATAAATTGACCGCATAAGCAATTATGGTAATTTTATTCTTAAAGTGTAATTATTTTAAAAACAAATTTTAATGGATTATAATTCATATTTTTGAAATATAATAATAATATATTAATAACTTCCTAATTCCTTTTAAATTTGAAATATATTAATAACTTCCTGCATCAACTGTCCATTGATCAAACGATCCCAACTTATATAAGCCTGAAAGGGGACGACGTCATCCATTAAACATGTCATGCAAATGTCACAGGCAGTGTTAAATTAATTCAGAACCCTTCCACAAATTACAACACAACCACTTGGACTGAAACCCACACTGCGGAATTCATGTATCTCAATTGAATGTATTAGTTCCCCCAACTATGCAAACCAAAGCATCCCAGGCTCCTTTGTACCTCTTACTTAATATATTACGGAATGGGGATCTCTTGCAAGATATCATAATTGATAATGTTCACCGCATACTATAGCGCCATGAAACGGTTTGTGTGTTGTATGCTATGTGAAACGAGATATGCCATCTGTGAGTTCACATCATAATAGTACAAGGAGCTGTAATAATATTTATTTTATAGTATTGCAATAAAACTTAAATTACACGAACACTTACGGAGGAATTTGTTTTTCTGAAATTCAATAATTTCATATGGATTATATATATGGATATATATATTTCATATATATTTGGATTGAGTACATCTAAAAATTTGAGATATCTCATTAAAAAAAATTTGATTAATATTTTTTTTTAAATTTTTATAGGCGAAATAATGATAAAAATGGCCAAAAATTGCTACTTATAGAAAATTTGATAACTCAAAATCATTTCAATATTTTTTTTAATTTCTGAGTTTCTATTTGTTTGTATTAATATTCTACAGGGATTACATCTCAGTCAAATTTATATTTTCATTATTTATTATTTTGTATTGGTTTAAATGTCTTTCACACTAAATTTTTCCAAAATTTACACGTAGTTCCACATTTAACAATCGAAATAAAAAGCAATTATGTAGCTAGAATCATTTTCATGGCCTATGCCCTGTGAACATTGATGAAAAATATTTATACCAAGCTTTGTAGCATTTGGATCAAAATTACTTGTTTTATGGTGTTTCTCGCGAAATCAAAAAGCGAGAAAGTTCATAAAAAAAACATTTTTTTATTACTGCAACAAGAGTTATAAAACAAGCCAATTCGTGCTCCGGTATTCCAGTTAGTTATTAGTCATAATACAGTTTTTTCCCCTTTTTATTGTCGTATATCATGCAATTTTCTTCGTGAACTTTAAAAATCTATTTTTAAATTTACGTAGCATATTTGAATAGTTGTTGCTTAAAAGGTGAAATATATTTCATTTTCTACCTTTAAAATTAAAATGAAGATCCCGAATGGCTGAGTGACTAGCACTCTGGCTGTCGGTACCTCAGGTTTCGGGTTCGAGTCCCGGTGGTGCCACGGATGTTTGCAGTGGTTCGGAATCCACTTTTAACGGTAGGTCCCGGTCAAACAAGATCGTAGAGCGTTGCGGAGGCATTGTTACTCGGCGTAAGTAGCTTAACCACAAGTTGCAAGCACCTCCTGGGTAGTGCTAAGTGAGTAACGTCGGTGCAGCTTTTACCTTAAGGTATCCAAGACTATTGTCTAAGTGTTTGCCAGCTGCATTAGAACAAAAAAACCCTTTAACATTTACATATTGAACTGGTATAGGTCGGGACACACGTGCGGGTTGCTAGATTGTAATGGACCTGTTACCAATATAACCGGTATGTTTGGGTTGAAATAATTGAAGCACAGATTGAAAATTTCACAGACGTATTGACACAAGCACACACATATAGTTGGGAACAAACAACATCTAACATATTTAGAAACAGATAATTATAGATTCTTTGGAAGATTCTACTTTTAAGCCGAAAACACGATACTCAGCTAAGCGCAGCATGCGAGAAATATACGTCCTCTCTAGATGAGAGTAGGAAGGCCAACTACTGCTGTTGGATGTGCTAAATATCTTTCTTCACGACATGAGGGATTATAAACTGAATGTTTCTCATCGGGAGCGCAGGTTGCGCAGTACTTCCTCTCGCGGGAGAGTCTCGAGGCCTACTGATCATTTCTCCTGATTGCCACAGAGGGCGCTTTTGCCAGCTAGTAGGAAGAAGCATGGTTACAATACAAAACATATTTTAATCTAATTAACTTCGATTGAAGGCTACATTGTCAATTGATGCTTAAACAAAAATAAAGCTTTCCTTTTTTTTAATGAAATTTTTTATTTTGTACTATTAACTGTTAACAAGTCTGATGCTAATATTAAGGAAGGATGTAATCAAATAAAACTAGAAACTTAAAAATTAAACCAATGAAATTTTAACATTTCTATTCGAAAGCGAATTTTTTTATCTTGAAATACATTTGACATATAATGAAATTGCTACTGAGTGAATACCACTTCACCTAAATCAATAATTTGTATCCTATGTCTATCACTAATTTGATTTATTGAGGGATCGTATCGTTATTCACAAATGAATGATTAATAACATGTCAAATATCTGACCCGTCTTAGCGGTACCATCTCCATCACAAACGTCTACATTGATTTTCTGAGTCTGCACTGTCGTTTCCAATCACTCTTGATATCTTCGAAGCAATCTCATTACTGGTTAGATAAATAGAATTGACGATTAATTTATCGCAATCTATACCATTTATTTATAGATTATCAACTGTGCTTCTATCTCTATTAACAATGTATGAAAATGAGGGACCGGTAGCAAATTGCATTTTTGTATTTTAAGAACTAGTGTTGCGTAAATATTTCACTTGGATTTCTTGAGAATATGGCAGATAAAACGATTTTTATTTTGGCCAAATGAATTTGCATAGATATTATTAAATTTTTTTAATATTGATTTTTTTTTTCATTTTTATATTTTTATTATTCGTATAATTATGTAATATTTATTTTAATTAATTTCTTTTTAAATAAAATTTTATGCTTCTCTGACATATGTTTATCCAGAAAATAATAAAACTTAGTAGTGCACAACAAGGGGTCTGATGGTCAAGTGACTGGCACACGGTACCGCAGGTGTCGGGTTCGATTCTCGGCGGTGTTATGGATATTTATAATGGTTCAGAATTCCTCTTAAGACGTAGGACCCAGTCTAATATGACTACTACTACTATCACACCACACCACATCACATCACTGTGTCTAGAGCTAAGTTGTCCCTTTACAGTTTGGGAATGATGTGGGTGAGAAGTCTGATTGGGCTCTGTGACGCTCTACGATCATATGAGACCGGGATTTACGGCTTAAAGTGGATTCAGAACCCTTACAAACATCCATGGCACCATCCGGATTCGAACTCGAAACCTGTGGAACCGAGCGGTAGCCCCTCGGTCGTTAGGCTACTGGTCTAATATGAATGCAGAGCGTTGGGTATAGAGCTGACAAAACCTGACAGCATAGGGCTGACCATAAAAAAAAACATCTCATGTTTTGGAATCTGCCAGTAGGCAGACGGGCTTGGCTCATTATGGGGCTTTTGGGCCACTGAAGAAGAAGTGCACCAACCCCTATGGTATGTTCTCTTATAGCAAGCACTGGAGAATACCAGATCAAATGTATGCAAATGGCCTCACGAAAGAGGGTGGTATGCAAGTATACATAGTATGTCTGGTCTCTTCACTCCAGGACACCAAGATGAAGGATTTCATTATGCTGTTGGAGTGAAACTCATTGTAGGAGAATAAGATGAGTATGAGATGAATCATGATGAGTCAAGAGGAGTATTGGTTGTAGACTGGTCTATTTGAAAATTCGAACTACACCAGAACATAACAGAAGTAAAAATGCTCTAATATATAAAGGTTCTCTTCAAACTTTGAAGGTATTTTATAATGAAAATTAGCTGCCCCTTTCTCTTTAGTATTGTAGGAGTGGACATCATTTAGTATACTATAAATCTACCGAGTTCCACCAAGAATTGAATTTCTCAAATGCTTTCCACTTGTAAGTTCTAATAAACTTGTAATATTGCATGATATTTTTTCTGAGATCTTCTATCATTGGACCTTTTAGAGCTGTATGGTCTTATGGATTTGGTCTAATATCTAAGCCTTGTCGGTTATTAGAAATAACAGCAATAATTTTGTAATATATAATTAAAACAATTAAGGATTTTTTTGTATATGATAATTGCTTACCTACTTAAATATATGACGTGGCGGTGAAAATGGAAACATAATATTAATAAAAAAAGGCTCCATCGGCGAGAGACACCAGTTAGCGGATCTGTTTAGATTTGGTAGGAGAAAAGTCCCAAATCCAGTGTGGCCAAAGTGACTAAAAATGAGTATTAGTAAGGTAGGCAGTCAGTCGGCTGTTATCCGACTCATACCCATGAAAGAGAATTCTTCGGATACAATACATGTGTGTGGGAAGTTATGTCTTTTCATAACCCCCCTGACCTATATGTCATTCCAAGAAACTCAATTGCCTCAATTGAGTTTCTCGGAAATCAATATTGTTCAATTGTTTCTTCCAAATATTGCTCAATTGTTTTTTTCTAATATTGCTCAATTATTTCTTTCAAATATTTCTCAATTATTTCTTTCAAATATTGCTCAATTGTTTTATTTTATTCTTACAATGTCGTCCCAAGAGACGCCGAGCCTCCCAGTACTGTGCAATAATGTCTTCAGTCATATTGATTAGTTCAGTTCAGTTCCGCAGGGGTCCATATTGTCCATATTGGCGATCCGACATAATGGGCAGATCTCATCCGAAGGCAAACCAATGTGGTGGAGGTATGCCTGCTGGTAGTTATGGCTGGTTGTAAGGCAGAAACGTGCTACAGTCTCCGCACGTTCATGTGCATAGGAATACAACCTCCTGTGGCAAGGCATTTCCACTTTTTGTTGCCGCTCAATCCTTGAGGCATTTTCTTGTGAAATTGTAGATGACTTCTCAATTGTTAATGATCCATTCTTCATCTAATTATTCTTTCTTATGCTTGCACAGTTGTGATTTACTGTACAAGCAGCTCTTATGCTTGTACAGTTGTGTACTGTATCCTACAAGACGACAATGCCAGATCGTACAAAGTACAGTTAGGGGGTAATTTCCTCTATGAAGAGATTATTGTACGTATGGGTTGGCAGGAAGTTCTCCAGACATGAGCATGCTTGGATTTTTTAGAGGGACCTATTGCTTACACATAACATTTTTCCTAAAACTCTTCAGGGCTGCCTTCAAAACAGGAATGATTTATTTTTACTAACTGAGTTAATAAACACCATTATTTGATTAATGAATATAAATATCGTGCCTGCATAGCTGTTAGAATTGTTCACACTCCAAAACAAAGCCGATTACCCATTAAATTCAGATCCTATTTTTTTTGCATGTTTTCACCTTTTGTTGCAATTTCAAGGCAGAAAAAGAAAGAACACCTATTTTTTTCTTTCATATCTAATTTGTGAAGCACTGTTTGATCAATAATTACGTTGAAATTCATTACATTTCATTGAATAGAAACTTCATAATCATAATTTTTCTTAATTGTTTTGGAAAACAATTATTAAGCTATGAATAATTAAATGAATAATATAAAATTAAACGAAATAATATTGAGAATGTTAAACGAAAACACATTTGTTTTATTCCTTCCGACAATTATAACTAATATTCATAAAAAAGTAAACAACTTTCTAAATTTAAATTAAAGCTTTTCATTCTATGTAGTGTAAATAAGGATAAACATAAATGAATAAAAAGTGTAAATATTGTTATTAATGCTTATTTTTGTTAAAAATAATCGAAATTAAGAGAGATTTCAATTAAAAATTTCCTTATTTTATTTTTAATTTCTGTACACTAACCGTTTTTAAAGTTGGTTAATCAAAAAGCTATATCTTTTTCTGTCTATAAAGGGGATTATAAATTGAATACACTTTAATTAATAAATTTTTTAGATATGATAATTATTTTGATGGCATTCATATATTAATTATGTATTTGAATATAAAAGGTTTAGTAGGAATATTATTGTACGAAAGGTAAAATGTATGAATTAAAAATAAATGTTTTTAGTTAAAAGGTTCTAAAGCTTCTATTTGGTAAGAGCGAATAGTCTTCCGAAATAGGTTCTTATATTTATCATTACCATTATCTTATGATCGACTCCTGGCTCAGTGGCAATGTGCGCCGCTGGTGAGCATTAGGGCTGAGGTTCCACTCGCTGACGGCTTTGCTGTAGACACTGTTTTAAAAAGTAAGGAGGCTCGATGGCATTGTTAAATTCAATATCTTGCCTTGTTAGTCAAGACTACCTGGTGGGAGTTTTTCTTTGTTTTCTCCCATACGATACGCAAATGAGGGTTTGTACTTCCTAAAAGTGCTCCCGGAACGGAATAAAGTTCCGTGTTTACGACAGTCATGACCACGATATATCCGTAGATCAAAAAAATTCTTCTGTTGGGCTCGAAAAGAAGCTGTATTGTAAGCTCGAAAAGAAGCCTTATTTGGACTACCTGGTGAGGTTTCCAGATTTTCTCTCATGTTGTAATCAAATGTGGGATAGTTACTCCTAAAGCGTCCTCCCTGAAGGCACTACCTTCCTTCTTCAGGGACTGCGACTTTGAACTCCAACATAAGTTCTACGTTATCATCTACTTTCATCTACGTTAACACGTAGAAGTGGTGATCTTTTCATAATCAACGAGCTTTACGAGCAGTTAATCAATCGAATTAAAAGCAAAGAATTGTTGTTTCTAATCCCACTTGGTTGGCCAAGCCCACGAGCCCATACGTACTCATGATTGAAGGGGAAGGAAGCAGCTTCTGTTGTGATGGAGCACCTAGTAGGTAGAAGTCTGACTTTGGCTCCGTGACGCTCTTACAGTCATAGGAGACCGGGACCTACGGCTTAAAGTGGATTCCGAACCACTACAAACATCCATGGCACCGCCGGGATTCGAACCCGAAACCTGGGGCACCGAGCGCTAGAGCGCTAGACACTCGGCCATTCAGGTCCCAAATTTGAAAGAATTAAAAAAACAATAACGGAGCAATGAAAATTTCGAAATTGCACTTTTGAAAACAAGGGAAAAAAAACTTTCCATATAAATATTTATAAGAATTTATTTCTTTTCGTTAGAAAATAATTAAATTAAATAAAAGTGTTTTCAACCCCTTTTTAATATTTCGTAAACAACATTATTATTATTTTTTCTTTACGCATTTAAAAGTTTTTTAATTAAGTGAACCTAAATATCCATCGAAAGGTTTTTGATGCGGAAATTTATTAAAAGTTTTAAATAGAAAAATTCATAGAACCAATAAAGAAAGTTTCCTATCTTACTTGTTTTTTTAAAAAATAAAATAATCATTTACTTCGACGTGCAAAACAATTTTTTTTTAAAAAGAAAAAATAAATTTAAATGCATCCGGTTTTTTAATAAAGTAATGAACAACAACAACAAAAAAATAGTATGCTAGATTTCAACATTCTGTACCAGGCAAAAAAAAAAAAAATTTAAGTTGGGATCTTAAGGTCATTGAAAACTCGGGAGAAACAGATGCGATTTAAAACTAAAAGAAATTATTGAGTCATGTTTGAATAACAAAAAGTTTTGATAAATGAAAAATTTATTAATATTTTTTTCAAGAAATAAATAATAAAAAAATTAAGGTTTTGCTTTATTTTTTTTGTAATTATTTTCCCTGTAAGTTCAATTTAAAATTTTTTCTTTCATTAGAAGAGAGAATCGTGGCCTTTAGTGCACAGCTAACGTTTAAGAATGCTCATGTTAGAATCCGTTGGTGGCGTTGTAGTCACTGCTTTCAGAAGTGAGAAGACTCGGGGGGGGATTATGACAAAAGTGGGGTAAGAGAATGGTGATTGAATATTAGAAATCATTTGAGACTAGTTAAGTCTACAAATAAATAATTTTATAATTTGTTTAAGGGCCTGATTAACTTTCTAACGCTGGGTACTACAGGTTTCGGGTTCGAGTTCCGGCGGTGCCATAGCTGCTTGTAATGGTTCGGAATCCCCTTAAAACCATTGGTAATGGTCTAAATGGATCGTAGAGAGTTGTGGGGATAGTGTTACTCGCGTCTGTAACATAACTTCAAGCTACACGTGGCCCCAGGGTAGTTCTACATGAGTAACAGCGGTGCAACCTTTGCTTATATCATAAAAATTAACCGTTTCTATATTTCCAGCTGCATTAGAACAACATAATTTGTTTAAAGTAAAATATCTTATAATATATATAAAATATCTTAAATTATGTTATAAAGTTCTTATTATTTACCTTAATCCACTTTAAACCGTTGGTCTCCATCTAATATGACTATAGTCAGCTGGGAGTGCGACTGTCAACTCTACCCCGTAAAAAGATAACATCCCCTGTCTTGAAATTTGCCAATAGGCAGACGGCCTTGGCCCATCCTAGGGCTGTTGCTACAATGATGATGGTGATGTTTATTTTTTTTTAAAGGAGCATAATGAAATTTGTTCCTGTATCCCTATTACTTTCTTTTACTTTGTTTTATTTTGAATGTGCTGATATATCAACATGTAATTTTAATTTATTTTATATTTATATTTGTTTTGATTTAATACACGCTACGTGGCTCAGTGGTAATGTGCGCCGCTGGTCAGCATCAGGATTGAGATTCAATACGTTGTAGACACTTTATCAAAACCACGAGAAGACTCGATGGCGTTTGGGATGCTCAGTCTCTTGCCTCATGAGTCAGGCTACCTGGTGGGAGTTTTCCCGTATTTTCACCCGGATGATACATAAATGCGGGGTAGTTCCTCCTAAAAGGTCCTCCCTGAAGACACTTTACTCTTTCTTCAGTGACTCGGAGCCAAGTCATACTCCTACCTACGGGTGCTCCATCACAACAGAAGCTGCCACCTTTACTCCAATCCATTAGTAGACTACTCATGGGATGTCCGTCCCGCACTGCACGACTCTGAGGATTAGATACAACACACACATACCTATTTCTAGGTCCCGCACAAAACGAGACCTATTTCTTACACTTAACATTTCTCAAACACTTCAGGGCTGCCTTCAAACAGTAAAGAATTTTTATTCTAATTTCGTTAATTAACACCATTATATGAAGGTAGCTGTCGTGTTGTACAGCTGTCATGGGTGCATAGCTGTTAAAAATGTTAGACATTCCAAAGCGAAGATTCGATTACCCAATGAGTTCAGATACTTGTTTTTATGTATGTTTTTATTTGTGTTGCAATTTCAAATCAGAAAAAGAAAAACCTATTGTGTTTCTATCATACCCAATTTGTAAAGCCCTGTTTCATCAATAATTGGGCTGAATTTCATTAAATTTCACTGAATAGAAACCTCACTATCATAATCATAATTTTTCTTAATTTTTTGGAAAACAATGTTACCGTAAAAAACGAAAACTTATTCATTTATTCCCATGAATAATGAGATGAATAATGTAAAATTAAACGGAATAGCACTTTAAGCGAAAACACATTTGTTTTATTGTTTCCGAAAATGATAATTAATGTGCATAAAAAAGGACGCAGTTTTCTAAATTTAAATTAAAGCTTTTCATACTATATAATATGAGATAATGTAAACATGGATAAACATAAATGAATAAAAATGTGTAAATATTGTAATTAATGATTATCTTTGTTAAAAATAATCGAAACTAAAAGAGATTTCAATTAAAAATTTCCTTATTTTATTTTTAACACTTATTTTATTTCTGTACACAAACAGATTTTAAAATTGGTTAATCAAAAAGCTATACCTTTTCTGTCTCTCAAGTGGATTATAAATTGAATGCATTTTAATTAATACATTTTTAAGAGAACTTTTTTATTAATTATGTATTCGAATATAAAAGGTGTACGAGGATTATGATATGAAAGATGAATTGTATAGTTTAAAAACAAATGTTTTTAAGTGAATGATTCTAGAGCTGCCGTTGGTAAGAGCGTCTAGTCTTCTGAATTAGAGTCTTACCATTATGAATGATTCGTTACTGAATGGCAACTTTCGCCGCTGGTGAGCATGAAGACTGATGCTTAGTCCCACGACAGCTTTGTTGTAGACACTGTTTCAAAAAACAAGGAGACTCGATGGTGTTTGGGATGTTCAGCCTCTTGCCTCGTGAGTCGGATTAACTGATGGGAGTTTTTTTGGGTTTTTTCCCACACGATACGCAAATGCGGGATTGTTCGCCCTTAATGTCCTTCCGGAAGTCACTACAATCCTTTCTCAGCGACACTGAGCCAATCAGTCTTTTTCTACCTACCGGTGCCCTATCACAACAAATGCTGTCCACTCTACCTCCATCTATGAGAAGACTATGAGTAAGTCCCATGTTTTTTGCCCCGTACTGTCGGACACTAAAGATTAGACACAAAAACCATTATCTTAGAGGCCGAGTAGAAAATTCCCATGATTACGTCTGTCATGAGCACGATATATCAAAATTCAGAAAATTACTCTGTTGGGCTGGAAGAGAAGGGGTGTTGGCTGAACTCCAAAAAATATTACGCGGCATGCTGACTGCATGCTGACCAACCGACTAGCGCTGTGGACGTTGGTGCCATAGGCTTCAGGTTCGAATCCTGGTGGTGGCATGGTTGTTTGTTAGTTATTCGGAATGTATTTTAAACTGTAAGTCCCGGTCTAATTAACCTAAAGTGTACACAAAAGGACTGTAGAGCGACAAACCGAACCAAAATATTACTCCTTAGATTTTTCTTTCTAAATATGAGAATCAACTTTGACACGTAGAAGTGGTGATCTTTTCATAAGGTAGTTAACAAGCTTTACTAACAGTTAATCAATCGAATTAAAAGCATAGATTTGAAAAAAAAAAAAAATAACGGAGCAACGAAATTTTGAAGTTGCACTTTTGAAAACAAGGAAAAAAAAAAGGTTTGACATAAATATTCTTTAGAATTTCTTTCCTTTTTCTTAGAAAATAATTAAATTAAAAAAAATAAAAGTGCTTATAATCACTTTTTTAATATTTCGTAAACAACCTTTTTATTATTATATTTTTTACACGCTTAGAAGTGTTTTAATTAGGTGAACCTAAATATCCATCGAAAGTTTTTTGATGCGGAAATTTAAAAGTTTTACATAGGAAAGTTTTTCCCTATCTTACTTTTTTTTTTTTTAAATAGTCATCATTTAATTCCACGCGCAAAACAATTTTTTTAAATAATAAAAAAAAATTAAAATTTTCTGTTTCAAGGCAATTAAAAATTTTCTGTTACAAGGCAAAAAAAAAAAAAAAAAAAAAGAAATGATTTTTAATTTGGGATCTTAAGGTCTTTGAAAACTCAGGAGAAACAGATGCGATTCAAAAGTAAAATAAATTATTGAGTCATGTAATTCTTGTTTGAGTAAGGAAAAGTTTTGATGAATGAAAAATCTATTAATTTTCTTTAAGGGAAATAAATAATAAATAATAAGGTTTTTACTTTTTTTTTGTAGTTATTTTCCCTCTAAATCCAATTTTAATTTTTGCTTTTATTAGAAATGCTAGTCCAGACCCATTGTACACAGCTAACGTGTAAGAGTGCTCGGGTTAGAATCTGTTGGCGGCGTTGCAGTCACTGCTTCCAGAAATGAGAAGACTCGGTGGTGATTGACATGAGTGGAATAGAAAAAGCTTCCTTGAAGATGAGAAATTGTTTGAGATTGCTAAGTCAACAAATAATAATTTTTTAATTTGTTTTAGGTAAAAAATTATTTTTAATTTTGCTTAGCATTTATCTTAAAGGAGTTTAGAGAACACATTTTATTTATTGTACATATGTTAAAGTAACATATATAGCAACATATATATATATATATATATATATAAGTGACATATTTTTAGTAAAACATTATTTTACGCAACTGAATTGAACATAATTGAACTACATTCTATATCCACATAACATTCTTTTATTTTGAAACTGGTAAATATATGATTTTGTAACTTAAATTTATTTTATATTTATATTAAAATTATTTTAATGACCAACTCGTGGCTTAGTGGTAACGTGCGTGGCAGGTGGGCATTAGGAATGAGGTTTCATCCTCTGGCAGCATTGTTGTAGACGCTGCTTCCAAAACGAGGAGCCTCGATGGCGTTTGTATTGTTCAGCATCATGAATCAGATATTTTGGTGGGAATTTTCAAGGTTAACTCCTATATGATACTCAAATGCGGAGTAGTTCCTCATAAAAAGTCCTCCCTGAAGGCACCTTCCTCCTTCTTCAGCTGCCTGGAGCCAAGTCAGATTTCTACTTATGGGTGCTCCATCTCAACAGAAGCTGCTCCTCTTCTTTTCTGCCACGAATAGATTAGTCTTGGGATGTCCGTCCCGCTCTGCCGAACACTGAGGATAAGTCACAACAACGTTTATTTTAATAAATAACCATTTTCTGAAAAACAGAATATAACTGCCGTGATTGTATACCAGTTAGAAATGTTCACATTCCAAAACGAAGCCAGTCATTCATTGAATTCAAATCCTATGGGTTTTTTTGTGTGTATTCATCTTTTGTTGCAATCTCAAGACAGAAAAAGAAAAAGAAAACCTATTGTGTTTCTATCATACCCAATTTGTGAAGCACTGTTTGATCAACAATTGTGCTGAATTTCATTACATTTCGTTGAATAGAAACTTCATAAACATAATTTTTTTTTAAATTTTTTGGACAACAATGTTAAACCTATGAATAATGAATTGAATAATGTAAAATTAAACGGAATAACACTAAGCACTTTAGACGAAAACACATTTGTTTTATGGCTTCCGAAAAGATAATTAATATGCATAAAAAAGGACGCAATTTTCTAAATTTGAATTAAAGATTTTCATTCTATAGAATATGAGATAATGTAAATATGGATAAACATAAATGAATAAAAATGTGTAAATATTGTTATTAATGCTTTTCTTTGTTAAAAATAATCGAAACTAAAAGAGATTTCAATCAAAAATGTCCTTATTTCATTTTTAACTTCTGTACACAAACTGATTTTAAAATTGGTTAATCAAAAGGCTATATCTTTTTCTGTCTATCAAGTGGATTATAAATTGAATGCATTTTAATTAATTAATTTTAAAGAGAAATTTTTTTTATTAATTAATGTATTTGAATATAAAAGGTGTATGAGTAGTATTGTATGAAAGGGGAAATGTATAAATTAAAAACAAATGTTTTTAGTTAAATGTTTCTAAAGCTGCAGTTTGATAAGAGCGCCTAGTCTTCTGAATTAGGGTCTTATCATTATCTCATCATTATCATTTGTATCATTATCATTATCGACTCGTGGCAACGTGCGCCTCTGGTGAGCAGGAGTGCTGAGGTTCCACCCGTTAAAGTGGGACGGTTTTGTTGTAGAGACTGTTTCAAAAAGTAAAGAGGCTCGATGGCATTTGTTAAGTTCAGCATCTTGCCTCGTGAGTCGGACTACCTGGTGTGAGTTTCCGGGTTTTCTCCCTTACGATACGCAAATGCGGAGTAGTTCCCTACAAGTCCTCCCGGAAGGCACTGCTCTCCTTCTTTAGCGTCTGGGGGCCAAGTCAGACTTCCACCTACTGGTGCCCTATCACAACAAAAACTGCCCACTTTACATCCATCCATGAGAAAACTATACATAAATCCCATATTTTTTGCCCCTTACTGCAAGGTACAGAGAATTAGACACAAAAACCATTATCTTTGTTTGAAGTCTGGTAATCGAACCGAGTAGAAGGTTCCCGTGTTTACGTCTGTCATGAGCACGATATATCCATAGCTCAGACAATTCTTCTTATACTCGAAGAGGAAGGGTGTTGGTTGAACTCCAAAAAATATTACGCGGCATGATGACCAACTCAGGAGTGCTCTGGACGTTGGTATCACAGGCTTTAGATTCAAAACCTGGTGGTGGCATGGTTGTTTGTTAGTGGTTCGGAATGCACTTTAAACTGTAAGTCCAAGTCTAATTAACCTAAAGTGTGCACAGAATGACCGTAGAGCGACAAACCAAACCAAAATTTGGACTCTTTAGATTTTTCTTTCAAAATATAAGAACCAACTTTGACACGTAGAAGTGGTGATCTTTTCATAAGGTAGTTAACAAGCTTTACGAACAGTTAATCAATCGAATTAAAAGCGTAGATTTGAAAAAGGTTGCACTTTTGAAAACCAGGGGAAAAAAAAGTTTCGACATAAATATTCTTTAGAATTTATTTCTTTCTCTTAGTGCTTTTAATCACTTTTTAATGTTTCGTAAACAACATTTTTATTATTATATTTTTTACACGCTTAGAAGTTTTTTAATTAGGTGAACCTAAATATCCTTTGAAAGTTTTTTGATGCGGAAATATAATAAATTTTTAGATAGGAAAGTATATGGAACCCATAAATAAAGAAAGTTCCCTATATTAATTATTTTTTTAAAGTCATCCTGTACTTCCAAGTGCAAAACAAATTTTTTTAAAAGAAAAATAAATTTAAATGCATCAGTTTTTTTAATAAAGTAATGAACAACAACAACCAAAAAAAATTACTTTGCTAGATTTCCACATTTCTGTACCAGACAAAAAAAAAAAGATTTTTGATAATTTGGGTCTTAAGGTCTTGGAAAACTCGGGAGAAACAGATGCGATTCAAGAGTAAAAATAATTATTGAGTCATGTAACTCTTGTTTGAGTAAGGAAAAGTTTTGATGAATGAAAAATCGATTAATTTTCTTTAAGGGAAATAAATAATAAATATTAAGGTTTTTACTTTTTTTTTTGTAGTTATTTTCCCTGTAAATTCAATTTTTAATTTTTAGTTTTATTAGAAGTGCTAGTCGTGGACCATTGCGTACAGCTAACGTGTAAGAGTGCTCAGGTTAGAATCCTTTGTTGGGGTTGTACTCATTGCTTTCAGAAATGAGAAGACTCGGTGGTGATTGTGACATAAGTCCTTTAAACTTAGGATGGTGATTGGAATTTAAGAAAAGTCCTTTAAAATTAGGATGGTGATTGGAATTTAAGAAAAGTCCTTTAAAAGTAGAACTCATTTGAGACTGAAACAAATAAATAGTTTTATAATTTGTTTATAGTGAGAGATTATATTTAATTTTGCATTATTTATGTTAATCCTCCTTAAACCATAGGTCTTGATCTAATATGACTGTAGAGCACTGGGCGTATGGCTGACAACGCTATCCAGTAAAAAGATAACATCCTGCCTTGAAATCTGCCTGTAGGCAGACGGCCTTAATCCACCATAGGGCTGATGCGTCACTGGTGAACATGATTATTATTTATCTTAAATGAGATTTTATACACTGAAGTGACAAAAGTCATGGGATAGCAATATGCAAATTTTCAGATGGCGGTAGCATCACGTAGAACAGGTATAAATGCGCAGTGCTTTCGCATAGATTTCATTTCTGTTCAAGTTATTCATGTGAAGAGGTTTTGACGTGATGATGACCGCACGACGGGAATTAACAGACTTTGAACGCGGAATGTTAGTTGGAGCTAGACGCATGGGTCATGCCATTTCGGAAATCGTTAGGGAATTCAACATTCCCAGATCCACTGTGTCAAGAGTGTGCCGAGAGTATGAAATTTCAGGCATAACATCCCACCATGGACAGCGCAGTGGTCGACCGCCTGCACTTAACGACCGAGAGCGGCGACGTCTGCAAAGAGTCGTAAATTCTAACAGACAAGCAACACTGCGTCAAATAACCGCAGAAATCAATGTGGGACGTACAAGGGACTTGTCTGTTAGAACTGTGCGAAGACATTTGGCTTTCTTGGGCTATTCCAGCAGGTGACCGACTCGAGTGCCTTTACTGACAGAACGACATCGCTTACAGCGACTCTCGTGGGCACGTGAGCATATCGGTTGGTCCCTAGATGAATGGAAAACCGTGGCCTGGTCCGATGAGTCACGATTTCAGTTGGTAAGAGCTGATGGTAGGGTTCGAGTGTAGCGCAGACCCCACGAAACCATGGACTAAAACTGTCAGCAAGGCACTGTTCAAGGTGGTGGTGGCTCCGTAATGGTGTGGGCTGTTTTTTCATGGCATGGACTTGGTACTCTGGTGCGACTGGACCGAATATTGACTGGAAATGCTTATGTTCAGCTACTTGGAGATCACTTGCAGCCATTCATGGACTTCATGTACCCAAACAACGATGGGATTTTTATGGATGACAATGCGCCATGTCACCGGGCCACAACTGTTCGCGATTGGTTTGAAGAACATTCCGGACAATTCCAACGAATGATCGGGCTACCTAGATCGCCCGACATGAATCCCATCGAGCATTTATGGGACATCATCGGGAGGTCGGTTCGTGCCCAAATTCCTGCACCCTCAACGCTTTCACAATTATGGACGTCTATCGAGACAGAATGGCTCAATATTCCTGCAGAAGACTTCCAACGACTTGTTGAGTCCATGCCACGTCAGTTGCTGCACTTCGCCGGGCGAAAGGAGGGCCGACACGATATTAAGAGGTATCCCATGACTTTTGTCACTTCAGTGTATAACTATGTAATTGAAATTTCCATATTAATATTACTTTGTTTTATTTTGAAATTAGTTAATATATCGATATGTAACTTTATTTTATAATTATATTTAATTTATTTTAATGTCCACGTCGTGGCTCAGTGGCAACGTGACCCGCCGGTGAGCATTAGGCAGAGGTTCAATCCTGGTAGGAGTTTTCCGGGTTTCTACCATACGATACGCAAATGCGGAGTAGTTCCCCTTAAAAAGTCCTCCCGGAAGGTACCACCCACTTCTTCAGCATCTGAGAGCTAAGTCAGACTTCTACCTACGGGTGTTCCATTGCAACAGAAGCTTCCCCTTTCCGCACCATCCATGAATAGATTACTCATATCATTACGCCGCCCCACGCTCCACGGCACTGAGGATTAATCACAACAACAACAACATCTATTTTAATTTATTAAATTTTGAATTTATACACTTAGTTGTTCTTATATTGCAAATATGACTCGGCGTTGAACAGCTTCAGCAGAAATATATTCGATTATGATTTTCGTAAATTTAGCTATTAGAAAAATATTAGCGAAACGAGAAATTTTATCCACAGAAATGCATAAAATGTTTTCTCAAAAATGTCAAAAAATTAATTTGAATCTCAAACCACTTTATGCTGTACCATTCTATGCTTTGACTAATGTCCTCAATATAAATTAGATTTATTATGACATCAAAATAAAAATATAAAATGTAGTGTGATGGTTGGGAACCAGATTGTAACTGGATATTTTTTTATTTCCAATGGCAGATTATGAACAGTTACAGCAAAAAAAGAAGAACGAAAAAAAAAATATATACAACATACAACAACAACAACAAATAATACAACAAAACATGCTGAAACAGAGTTCATTAATCTAGCAATAATGCCAAGTTGTAGATCTTTCAGCCACTAAAAAGTATTACCAAGTGCACCACGGGGAGGTATATCTTCTCCGCATCCGTAACTGGATATAGTACTGGAGATATGTATGGGTATAGTACTGGGTATAGATAATGGAGGCACAGGTTGGAGAACTCACAGCTTTATGGACACACGCATAAACACTAAACAAAAAAATTAGAGGAGTACAATATTTAGCAAATTTAAAGACATATAATTATAGATTCATGGAAGGACTAATGCGTCGGGATGTACTAAATTTATCACCTGCCGTGATGAGAGACTGCAAACTAAATGTTTCCCAACGGGACAACAGTTTACGCTGCACTTCCTCCAGTGGGAGTGTCACGAGACCGACTGACATTTTTCCTGAAGGCGACAAGGGGTCATTCTATTGTGCAGGAGGATCATGGTTACGAAAATCTTAAAAAAATATATAATTAAAAGACAAGAATTAAAGAAAAAACGCTTTTTCATCTCTTTCTTACGCAATACAAATAGGGCATAAGAAGCACGTAATCGAGTTATTTGATTTTCGCTCGTAAATACTTAAAAGTGATGTGATATTTTTAAATAATAAAACATTAAATAAATTTTATTTTTTCAATTCAAAGTGAAATTTTAATACGCAAAGCAATTAAGTTTGATTTAATTAAAAATGACATTTCTCATCGTTATTACTAGTTTATCACAGTAAGCAAACGATAAACATGAATGCCCCACATAAAAATCTAATTAATCTTATTATGAAAAAATTGTGTATATGAAAAACAAACTTAACGAAAAATTTACCCTATAAAAAAAAAAAAATTGAAGCTCGCAGTATTTTTTTAAAAATTTGTACGCTGTATTCACTTTTTAAATTAAAATTTTACTTTTTAAAGCTGCATATTTATGCATATATATATATATATATATATATATATATTACTATAATAAATTATTTAAAATATAAATAGTTTTTTTAATATTTATTTATTTATTTTATTTTTTTATTATTATCTCACAAAATGAAACATAAAATTTTGGAATAAATTTAAAATGTCTAAGTTTATAGTAAAACATTGTGTATTTTATTTAATTAAAAATTAAAAGAAAAAAATTTTTTTTTCGAGAATTTTGTCTTAGACATAACGGAATTAATAATAAATAATATTGATTCTCTAGGTATAATAGTTGAGAAGAATAAAAACAGATACACATACAAGCAAACACGCGCTCTCCTGTATTTTTATCTAAATATAATATAAGTTGCAATTTTTGAAAAAAAAAATCATTTTAATTATAATTTTCTTTTTTAAAATATTTTTGTTTTCTAAATAATTTCGAACAACATTTTTGATAATCTTGTAATCAATAACACAACAATTCAAATTTATGGTATTTCAGAAAAATATTATCATTAATTAATTTTTTTTCTTATACCACTTGGTAGACAGCAACATCTAGACCAAGTCCGACAACCCGTGTGGCCTCATGGAAGGAGGGGGCAACTTCTGGTGTGATGGAGCACCCGTAGGTAGAAGTCTGACTTGGCTCCGTATCGTTAAAGAAGGAGAGCAGTCCCTTTCTTTTAGGGAGGAAACTACCCCCGCATTTGAGCATCGTACGGTAGAAAACCCAAAAAACTCCCACCAGGTTGTCCGACACCGACATCCCGCATTATAAACCCGTGGGTCGTAATGTGTATTTCTTTGGCCTTGTAGATGGTATAGAGAATTCAAATCTTCTTAAGTCCCTGTTTTTCGGATTTACTATAAAAAAGTGTACCGACATATACGTAATTGCAGAGTAAAAGGCTCTACTGTTGTGATTAATCCTCAGTGCACGGCAGCGCGGAACAGACACCCCACTCATGGAGGGATGTAATAGAGCTTAGGATGGGATGTAGAAGAAGTCTGACTTGGCTCTATATCGCTGAAGAAGGATAACAGCACTTTCCGGAAGTACTTTTAGAGGGAACTACCATAAAGTATCGTATGAGAGAAAACTCGGAAAACCCTCACCGGGTAGTCCTACTCACGAGACAAGGTACTGAACATCCCAAGCGCCATCGATTCTCCTCGTTTTTTGAAACAGTGTCTAAAATAAAGCTGCCAGAAGATTAAACTTCAGCCCTAATGCTCACCAGTAGCGCGAGTTCCCATTCAGTCGCGAGTCGGGCATCAATTAATTAATTATATATACATATTATTATTATTTTATTTATAAATACTTATTATTAAAAGTATTTATTACCTCAGAAACTTCTTTGAAACATTTTGGATAAATTACTTATTCCTTCCGTCATCAATACAAAACGTACACATTTCCTGAGCAATATATCATAAAACAAATCGAAGACATAGGAATATATCACCATACCAATCTTCCAAGCTACTTATTACCAGACTAGATCACTAGTAATATTTAACAGATCACAGTAAAAGAACTAAGAAATCTTCAGCAATACTCAACGGTGCTGGAATTAATCGCCACCCCAAAAACAAACAATGCTCAACCTGTAGGAAGCTGCATTCCCAAATCCTTCAATCCAATTGAATTCCTCAGGGCTGCTGCCATCAGGGGATGTCCCGGTAATTCATTTGGAATGGCCATCCGAGTGTAATTAGCGCCAAACAGGCCATAACAGGGCTCACTTGTCAGCAAAGTATGTGTCGCATTCTTTGCCAAAAGTTGTTGGCTTGGAATCTTACCTTATGAGCCTTTGTTTAATTGCGTGGGATTTATCGGCAATGTCACCAAAGGGAAATAGTCATTAGAGCCTTTGAAAGAGAGCATCGCTTTAAATTTGTAATTAAGGTTGGATAAAAGGGAAACATGGATTCGTTTTGTTGATGCCGCTAACTAATTAGCGTAATTCTTGTTAAAGAGATTTGTTATTAGGTGCTGCAATATTTTGCTTTTGGGTCTCTTTAATAATTGTTGCAGGCTAAATAAATTTTATAATTCTTTAGGCTTGTGATGATCAGAATATTCTGTAGCATGAAAAACCATTGATTATTTAGTTTTATAAAATGATTTAAAATGTGTACCAAATAAGAATATTTTAGATTGAAATATTAAGGCGATTTATTCCTTGATGAACGAGTTTGATGTTTTTGTATTCTAACTAAAATTAACCTGATGGATGAGTGACTAGCGTTCAGTGAGACAGGGTTTGGGCTCGAGTTCGGGGTGGGCCAGGATGTTTGTAGCGGTTCGGAATCCACGTAAAACCGTAGGTCCCAGTCTAATATGACTGTAGAGAACTGGGCGTAAGGCTGGAAACCCTACCCTATAAAAAGACCTACCATTTCCAATCTCGAAATCTGCCAGCAGGCAAACGGCCTTACTGGCAGCTCTAGTGCCAGGGAGTTAGTTTGTTATTCTAATTATAACGTGATGTATAATAATATACTATCATTTTTTTATAAATATATTGGAGATCAAGTTATGAATGACGTGAACAGTTCCCTAATTAGTAGGATAAAAATGCTTTTCAGGAAAACTTTCTGGAAAAATTCTCGCCACATTTTCTTTCACATTTTTTTCACAATTCTTCCCACATTTTCAGGTCTGTTCGTATAAAACATTCTCTTTAATTCGATCTGTCATATGCAACCCGAAAAACAGGCTGCTGGCTGTCATTGTAATGATATTCAGAGACCTAGTCCCATTAGTCGTCTTTCTTTTGAAAGAAGTAGGCTACTAATAGATAAATTCTTTCTCTCTTCGTCTTAAATTTTTCTTTAAGTTAGCTGAGTTTGTTACTCTAATTTGTTTTTGTTTTCCTTATCATAGGGATCCCTTTATAAGCTAATTACTACAATAGGTTTAAACGTTATCTTTTTAAGTAGTGTAACCATGTTTTCTACTAAACACTGGCAAGAGCGTGGCGTTCAGGCGAAAGCGTCAGTTGGGATCCAGATTTCCACTCGAGACGAAGTACAGTGCAGCCCCATGATTCTGTTGAGAAACGTTTAGTTTACAGTCTCTTCTCGAGAGGAAATGTATTAGTGGGTTTACAGACTCTCACCCGGAGAGGATGTATCTTTCGCGCTTACGTTATTTTACGATATTTTTTAAAAAATTTTTTTTCTAAGCTGCTATTAAAATTTAAGGCTATTGCTAACTAATTAAGGCTAACTGCTAAGGCTATTTAAAATTTATTCTGAAAGTAGATTTTCTTTACTTAATAATATCAATTCTTTACAAAATAATATTTCATGTGTTAATGCATTTTGCAAAAAGGGTTTTCGTTCAAATAAAAGAATAAGTATACAAATGAATAGAAAAATAAATAAGAAAGGGAAGACATTTACTTTGGTTGTTAAAAAATTATTTTTCCTTTCAGCTGCCATACCCACCTGTTTCTCTAAAAAACAATTCCCATTTTCCGCAGATAAATAAGAAACTCGATAGCTGTATCGAGTTAACAACAGTAAAAAAAAATACTACCATAACAGTAAAAAAATGCCGGCATTTACGAGTCATTGTCTCTATAACAGTAATTATTCCGTAATTAAATGTATGAAAAATAACCATGTGCCAATTTTTTTTGGATGTAAACCACATTTAAAAAAAATTTAATAAAATGCTCCTTTAGATAATAAACTCAAGATAAAAAATACTATCACACAATTCATACATAAAAAAAAAAAGTACCTATATTGTATTGCTGATAATTATCATCATCAGTGGCGCAACAGCCCCATGGTGGGCCAAGGCCGTCTGCCTCCTGGCAGATTTCGAGACGGGAGATGTTTTTTTTTTATTGGGTAGGGGGTAGGTAACGATCAAAAAAAGGATAGATCAATCAATAAATCAAATTATTAATAAACATATGATACAAATTATTGATTTAGGTGAAGATGTATTCGCTCAATAGCAATTTTATGATTAATCAAATGTATTTGAAAATAAAATATTCGCTTTCGAATAGAAATACTCAAATTTTCATTGGCTTTATTTTAAATTTCTAGTTTTATGTGATTGCATCCTTCCTTAACAGTAACATCATACTTATTAATAGAACTACTTCATTGACACAACAGCCCCATGGTGGGATAAGGCTATCCACCTAGTGGCAGATTTCCAGACAGGAGATGTTTCCTTTTTACGTGGTAGTGTCAGTCTAGTAGTTTTGTCAGTCCGATGTCCAGCGCTCTACATTCGTATTAGACCGGGACCTGTTGCTTAAAGTGGATTTCGAACCACTACAAACATCCAAGACACAGTCGAGACTCGAACCTGAACTCTGTGGCACTGAGCGCCAGTCACTGTTCATCAGGCCTCGTTTATATTTATATATTTAATAATTCTCTTATAAATATTTTCACCTAAAATGCTATCTTAAGTGTTTTCTCAACACAGTACTAAAATGCATGTTTGGTAACTTTGTGTATTTACTTTGGAATATTTAAATTCGAAAGTAAATTTTGTTATTATTTATTTCTATTCTATAAACTGCATATCAATATGCTGTTTGAAATAATATTTTCACGCGTTGATGCATTGAACATAAACTATTTTTTTCTTTAATAAATCCATCAAATAAAAGATGAAGAAGATCAAGAATTAACTTAAGGCTGTTAAGAAATTATTATCCCATTTTAACTGTCCTACACCCACCTGTTTTTGTAAAAAGCAATTCCGCAAATAAGTAAGCGGCAAACTCGATGGTTCGGGATCGAGTTAGCATCGGGAGAAAGTACCGGGGGTATTTTTTTCCCCATTACTGCCGGGTAATCGTATCTGTAGTAGTGATTATTCCAGTGGCGTGGGCAAAATAAATGATCCCTCTTCGGGAATGGGAATTTCAACTTATTCAATCGGTTGCAGGAACATCGCAGGTGGAGGTATTCAGAAAGGGACCACGGTGGGAAGTTGTCATTTTCTCTTTAAAGCAAACTCATGTTACTGCGACATTAACTTGGAGAGATATAAATAATTGCTTATTATACTTATTGAAAGAATTTCAATTGTGGAAAACTTTTAAACTGTATGCTTAGTAAGAGTGTAATGTTTCAGTGATACCTCTTTAAGCGGTCACTCCTTCCGGAAAACATGCAGCCTGGTGGCCAAGTGGCTTTGGTATCCCAGGCTTCAGGTTCGAATCCTGGCGGTGGCATGGATGTTTGTGAGTGGTTCGGAATTCACGTTAAACTGTAGGTCCCAGTCTGTTTAGCACAAAGTGTGCACAAGATGACCGTAGAGCGACAAACCAAACCAAACCTTCCAGAAACCACGATGTCCGATGGCTGTTCTGACAATGCGTGCAAATAGCCAGAACAAAAGGCTGGCTGGTGAGATTGGGTTTGGTTTGTCTCTCTACGGTCATCTTGCGCCCACAAGGACTAAACAGATCGGGACCTAAAGTTTGGATTCCGAACCACTCACAAACATCCATGCCACTGCCAGGATTCGAACCTGAAACTAGTGGTACCAAAGGTCAGAGTGCTAGCCAATTGACCATCAGGCCGTACACGCCACATGGGAGAAAATTAGGAAACTTGAACTCCTGGCGGTGGCATGGATGTTTGTGAGGGGTTCGGAATCCACGTTAAACTTTACGTCCCAGTTTAATTAGTCTAAAGCGTACACAAAATGACCTTAGAGCGACACACCGAAACCAATAGTTAAGCGATCACTGATTCCAGAAACCAGGATATTCGATTTTCGAACGCGTGCGAATCGTTAATAAGACAGTGTGAGGTTTCCCAATTTTCTCCCATACCTCAATGTGATGGTCAATTGATTAGAACTCTGGCTTCAGTTACGAATACTGGCCGTGGTAAGGATGTTTGTTAATGGTCCAAAATCCATGTTAATCATTAGTTTCCGGTCTAATTAGCTGAAAATGTGCACAAAATGACCGTAGAGCGACAGACCGAAATCAGTAGTTTAGCAGTCACTGCTTCCAGAAACCAGGATATCCGATGGCGATTCTGACAACGGGTGCTGCGGATAATAAGACTGGCTGGTGAAAGGTTCCCAATTTTCTCTCGCATGGAGGTACTGTCTGATGGTCAATTGGCTGGCACTCTGGTCTTTGGTAACAGAGGCTTCAGATTCAAATCCTTGGCGGCGGTATGGAGGCTTATTAGTGGTTCAAAATCGACGTTAAACCAATCTGCCCACTTTGATCCGACTCTAATGGCACTGCAGACCACCTCCCATCTTGCAGTGCACTTGACGATGTCGGTCACCACTGTAGCTACGAGGGGATGGCAAATCTTTGTTGAATGGCACGGCGTCTAATGGTCTATAGGCCACGGAAAGGCTGAAGAAGAAGAACTATA
>BPLQ01011821.1:0-20238 GCA_021605075.1 Caerostris darwini
GGCAACATCTATTGGTAGATACATGCAACTTAAATCTACAAAAAACTAAAATTAATTAATTAAATTTTATTAAAGTTTTGCCAGCTGCATTAGAAAAAAAAATTTTATTAAAGAATTAATATTTGAAAAAACTGTATTAACATCCAGTGTCCTCCACTACAAGTTCAAAAAAATGTATTTGAACTTGAGTGGATGAATAAAAACTATTTTATGAACGACTGAAAATCTGAACAAGATACTATATAAAGGGAGAGTGTGAACTAATAGTAGGAATTGAAAAAGGACATACAGTTATAATTAAAATTACAAACTTGTGTCCTTTAAAATATTTTCTTTATATATTCTGATGATATTCTGTTAAAGTCTGACCTTTTATTTTATTCTTATGATATTCTTGATATTTTTTTAAATTATAAAATTATGTCCAAGCTAATTTATAAATAAAAAATATTAAGAATATCATCAGAATAAAATAAAAATAAAAATACCAGTAGGATAAAATAAAACAATATTTTTGTAGTAAAATAAGAATATTAATTGGATAAAATAAAAATGACAATGACGTTAGAATAATTAATTGTACGTAATAACTTAATGGTAAACATAATATATATCGGGAGAGTGTGTACTAATAGCAGGAATTGAAAAAGAAAACAGGCTAAATAAATTTTTTTTTTAAAAACTATAGCATTCTAAACAATTTTATGAAAAAGCACGAGAAAGAAATTAAAAATATATATATATTAAATTATTATTATTTATATTATTGTTTCCAAACGATTTTTAAAAATAGCACGTGAAAGATAACAAAAATAATAATAATAAACAATTATGGAATTCCAAACGATTTTATAAAAAACCACGTCAAAGAAATTTTACAAAAAGACATTATAATAAAAATGCATGTGAAAAAAATTTAAATAAACCAACATGAATAGCTAGTGAATGTTGTTGTTGTTATCGTGTCCATGGATTTAAAATATAATTATCAATGTTAGATCAAGTCAAAAGTCTTCTCGATAGCGGCCGCAGCAGCAATGGCGCCGCTTCTATACAAGGACCTAAGTTGGCCTCGATTGGCACCATACCCAATTGCAAAACATGGGGAGTGGGTGCTGGGCACTCAGAATGTGTAGGTGTTAGGAAAGCGTTGCGGCAATTCTGCAGGATGTATTCCTGGTCTTGTCTGGGAGAATCTTCATCCCCTCTGTAATGATTAGTTCTGAGTCTGCTAATAACTGATGTCAGCTTCCTAGGGCAGTTGAAGTCCGTGATGAGTGGCTTCTTAAAGTTATGAGGAATTAGTCGGCTTTTGGCAACTGCTTTAGCATCTGCAAGTGTGATGGTAGTCCTGGGTTGATCATTGTCCCTGGCTTCTTTGGCTAAAGAGTCAGCGCATTCGTTGCCCTCAATGTTCACATGTGCAGGAATCCATTGAAGATGACATGATTTGCCTCCACAGTGTAGAGTCTCTAGCAGAGCATTTATCGCAGAAGTGATGTTAATATCGCCATTTATAATGGCTTCCAGAACCGACTTGCAGTCAGAAAAAATCACTAACCCCTCAGTGAGGCCTGAGATATTTGAGTCATTTAGATATAAAGCAACAGTTAAAATAACCAGAAACGTTGAAATTGGCCAAGGGAACGAAAAACGGTCTTCTCACCAAAAACAATACCCATAATTTTATGTATAAAACAATTACAGATGTCAGTGAAAATTTAAAAAGTTGAAAATGGTCAAGGAAAACACCGGCCACATTCTCCAAAACACTATCTATAATTTAATGAGTAATAAAGAAAATAAAAAAAAATATGTATATAGATTTTTCATTTGAATAGTTAATTTCTGTAAGAAATATCCAATATATGAATACTATTATTTAATTACAACAATAAATAAATAAAAATAGTATTTTTATTTTATGCTTTTATTCACTTTCTGTAACTCTTTGAATGTCGTAAATAATGTGTATAAATATAAAACTAATAATTTTTTTTGAGTATGGGTCTTAAATCTTTTCATTCTTAAAATTTAAAAGTTAAAACATTAAATTTTAAAAATTAAATTATTAAATTTAAAAATTAAAATATTATAATTTAAAAATTTTCTTAAAATTTAAAAATTAAAATATTAAAATTTAAAAAAAATATCCTTAAAATTTAAAAATTAAAATAATAAATAATATTAATTTAAGCTTATCCATTCTTCTTTTATAAATTTATTACATCTTCGTATGGCCAATTATAATAATATCTTTTTAATAAAATAAAATTTTTAACTTTGATAAGAATAAAATAGATTTAATGAACTTATTGTTATTCACATGCATACGTTTATATAACAGTATAATTTAATACATGTGTATCTTACACATGGATTAAATTGTAGTAATCATGTTTGTTTTACACAAGTATTATTTTTTTATTTAATGTTTCCTTTTTATTGCGGTTTAAATTTATTTTAATTGAATTTTTATGAGGATATTTGGATGGATATTAGATTTATTTTTAGATTATTGTCCTACTTCGGTATTTATGTTACGATATGAAGTTATTATAAGTAGTACGATTTGAGTACATTGAATATCGTAGTATGCTGAGTATTTTGCCTTTGAAATTTTTAATTTAAATCATTTATATTTTTAAAATTAGCTTTCTAAGCTAGATAATGCGAGGTATTATTTTATATTCTTTTAATAGATGAATCAATAAATAAAATTTATGAGTACGATATTCTGTTAAAAAAAAAGGGATAGAAGAGATTTTCAAATTCAGTAATATCAGCATTTTTTCTTTGAATTTTTCTCATTTCTAATTTTGATATGTATTCAATATTATTTATATTATTTCTTGAAAATAGCGAAAAAATCATTTATTAATCATTTACTATCAGAATTTATCGGTTTGAATTTTTCTGAATTTGAGGCTTATGAATTTATTCATTGACTTTTTTGATATTATGAAAAATTATTTATTATCAACATTTTTTTCTATACATTTTTCTGAATTTTAATTTTGAAATCTTTGTTGATATTTTTGGATCTTTTTAATCTTTGCTGATTTTCTTGAAAATTATTTATCATTATTTTAGTTTTGTTTCTGATTTTTTTTTTTAAATTTAAATTGCTTTGGAATTTATTTCGAATTTTTCATTGCTCTTTTGATCTTCTGAAAAAATATTTATTTTCATCTAAATATTTCTAAATTTTTATTTTGAAATATCTGTTGATATTTGTGTATCTTGATTAAGTTATTTATTGTTAATTTTCTCTCTTATATTTTCTGAATTGTATTTTTGAGATTTGAGAATTTATTTCTGCTTTTGCTATTTTTTCAATACATTTTTCAAAAATTGTTTACTATCAGCATTTTTTTTCTTTACATTTCTCAGAATTCCATTTTTTAATTTATATTTCGTTATTTTTAATTGCATGAAATTACTTATTATCACTATTATTCTCTCTGAATTTTTTTTTAATTTTAAGTTTTCATTGCTGTGTTTAATCTTTTGAAAAATTATTTATTAATAGTATCTTTTTCTCTAAATTTTTCTGAAGTCAAATATTGAAATTTCATTTTTATTTTATTTTTCTATCTACTGCTGTATCTCCTATTTAATATCAGCATTTTTCATTTTTATTTTTTTATTTTAAACACATTGATTTAATTTTTTATATTTTATTAAAAATTATTTGCTATAAGCATTTTGTCCTCATAATTTTTTTTTATTTCTAATTTTGAAATTTCTTTTTCTATTCTTTTTTTATCTGGTGTTGAAATTATTCATTATCAATATCTTTCTCTCGAATATTTTTAGAATTCCAGTTTTGAGATCTTCATTTCTATTTTTTAGAAATGAATATAAGATAAATTATTAACTTCTGGAAAATTACTTATCAGCAATATTTTTTCTCTAAATTTTTCTGAATTCTAATTTTAAAATTTCCGTTTCTAATCTTTTGTAATTATGATTATAGTTTGGTGCTGAAATTATTTATGACCAATATTTTTCTATATGAGTTTTTCAAAATTATAGTGTTGAAATTTTCTTCGCTATTTTTAGAGCGTCTGAATAATTATTTATTATCGTAATTTTTTTCTATCAGTATTATTTTTTCTAAATTTTTCTGAATTCATATTTTAGAAATTTCGGTTCTGGACTTCTGTTATTATTATTGTTATTGTTATTTGCTGCTGAAATTATTTATGATATTTTCTCTTCGATTTTTTTAGAATTCTAGTTTTGAGTTCTTCATTTCAATATTCCAAAATGATGATATGAAAAATTATTAACATCTGGAAAATTATTTATCGGCGTTATTTTTTCCTAATTATCTGATTATCCATTCCGTTATTATCTAATTTTTAAATTTTCGACTATAGTTTTAATTATTATTATTATTTGATACTGAAATTATTTAAAAACCTTATTTTTCGGAGTTTTTCTGAATTATAGTGTTGAATCACTATTTTTAGATCGTCTGAAAAATGATTTGTTATCAGCAATTTTTTTCCTCTAAATTTTTCTGAATTCTAATTTTCAAATTTCCAGTTCTAATCTTTTATTATTATTATACTTGAGGCTAAAATTATTTATGATCAATATTTTTTTATCTAATTTCTTTTAAAATTATAGTATTGAGGGCTTCATCACTATTTTTAGTTCGTCTGAAAAATTTTTTGTTATCAGCAATTTTTTCCTCTGATTTTTTCTGAATTCTAATTTTGAAATTTTCATTTCTATTCTTTTATTATAATTGTTATTTGCTGCTGAAATTATTTATAAACAATATTTTTCTATCTGAGTTTTTTTTTTTAAAATTATAGTGTTGAGGTATTCATCGCTATTTTTAGATCGTCTGAAAAACGATTTGTTATGAGCAATTTTTTCCACTAATTTTGTCTAAATTCTAATTTTATGATTTTCGTAGCTAATGTTTTATTATTATTATACTTGATGCTAAAATTATTTATGATCAATATTTTTTAACGAATTTCTTTTAAAATTATAGTATTGAGGTCTTCATCGCTATTTTTAGATCGTATGAAAAATGATTTGTTATGATCAATTTTTTCCACTAATTTTTTCTGAATTCTAATTAAAAAATTTCCGGTTCTAGTCTTTTATTATTATTACTATTGTTTGCTGAAATTATTAATGATCAATATTTTTTTATCTGAGTTTTTTTAAATTAGAGTTTTGAATACTTCATTGCTATTTGTAGACCGCCTGAAAAATTATTATTATCAGCAATTCTTGAATTCTAATTTTACAATTTTTCTGAATTCTAATTTTACAATTTTCGGTTCTAGCCTTTTATTATAATTATTATTTGCTGCTGAAATATTTTTTTTCTCTCAGATTCTTTTAGATTTCTTATTTTGAGATTTTCGTTTCGATTTTTAAAAATGAATATAAGAAAAATTATTAACTTCTGGAAAATTATTTATCGTCATTATTTTTTTAAAAAAAAGTTCTGAATTCCAATTTCAAAATTTTAGGTTCCAATCTTTTATTATTATTATTATTACTATATGCTGCTGAAATTATTTACTATCAATATTTTTCTATCTGAGGTTTTCGAACTTACTTTTAGATTGTCTGAAAAATTATTTATTATTAGCATTTTTCTTTCCTCTAAATTTTTCACAATTCTAATTTTGAATTCTTCCTTTCTATTTTTTTAATCTACGGATGAAATTATTTATCATCAACATTTCCACTCTGTTTTTTTTTTTTTTTTCTTTAATTCTAATTTTGAATTCTTCATTGCAATCTTATCATGAATGAACAAAACTTTTAGAAATAAAATACAACATCTTGTTTTCAAAAACCGAACAATGGTAGTTCAAATCTCTGAGTTTAAAACAAACTAATTAGTAGATGTGACCTGGATATACGTCTTAATTATGAGATGTTGGTAGAGCTACGATATTCTCTGGCTAAAGAATGATGGAAGAGCTTTCTCAGATTCATTGTCGTCTCAAAGTCAGAACCTTCGAGTTTCTTGATCAGTAGCCAGACCCTTTAACGAGGACTGTCTTCCAAGGAGTGGTTGTTTTATTTAGATCGATTGGTATATTTAACGCGTAATTATATGGACTTCACGGGTGTCTTATTTTTTACTCATCTTTTTGTCACCCCTTTATCGCCAAATTTAAATGATCACTTTCAAGTGCACAATCTGGTAAAATGTCTTCGTTAATAATGTGTGCCATTCGTATATTCAAACTGTAAGTTATACGTCGTGGGATGGTTTTCATAAAATGTAGGATGGGTTTTTTATAAAACAATCTACAATGCAATTATCCTCGTTGCTGTTTTTGAATCCCAAACATTTTGACATAAGTTATTCACCCCCTGAAATGACGGATACAGGGCATATTCGAATTTATCAAGGTTGCACCTATATTTTTACACAATTTTAAATGAACACCCCATGGAATAACATGTGGGAGTTAGCAAAAAGAATTCAAGACTACCACTGAGAAAATTCAAAATTAATCTTGTAGCATCTTTCATAAATTTTTTTAACATTGGTAGACCTCGTGTTGGGTCTTGATGGGAGAGTTACTAGCGTTCTGGCTCTCTGTGCCACAGGTTTCGGGTTCGAGTTCCGGTGTTGTCAAGGTTGTTTGTAGTGTTTCGAAATCCACTTTCAACCATAGGTATTGGTTTAATATGACTGTAGATCTTCGGGCGTAAGGCTGACAATCCTACCCCGTAATAAGTAAAGCATCTCAAGCTTCGAAACCTTCCAATATGCAGACAGCCGTGGTCAGCCACTAAGGGACTGTTGCGTCAATGAAGAAGAATAAGAAGACATCGCATTCCATTCGAATATACCATAAACAACTCACCATCGGACTATAAGAGAATAATATTGTCTTCCTGGAGCATTTTTATGGGTGTCTTTTATTTACGTGTCGTAAGAAAGGTATGCTACCACTAGGACCTCTGACCTATCATACAAAATTCTTATACATATTGTCATAATCATCATATGAACCTTGTTTTACAACTATTACAGCAACGGAAGCTGAACTCAAACTTTTTGCCGGCTGGTTGCACACTGGGCCTCGAATTGACTAATTTATAACATTAAAATAGCTTTGGTAAATTTATGTACATTGATTGAAAAGTTAATTTACGTTTAATTATATTCATTTCTTTATTATTTAATTTTAGTAGCTTAAAAAACTGGTTTATTTATAGCATTGCAGAGTATACAAACGTTTAATATAGAGACGTTTAATACAAAGTATATAAACGATTAATTTTTGATAAATTTGATGAAAAAACACACAATGCTATCTATTTTATCTAGATATTACTTTAAATGCTTTACTTGATTTTCCATTTATCACCTTGTCAGATGAAATATATGGCCATATCTCAAAAACTATAGCAATAAGAAGTTCATATCATTTTTAGAATCCATCTTTTTTAACTCATGAATAATCATGGTCATCGTAGATATTCATTTACTAATTTATTTAAAATTCAAATTTTTTAATATTTTTTGGATTTGATTTCTTATAATAACATAAATATTCTCGTGAAACAGACATCACATGCATATTTTTTAACTTTAAAACATACATAAGCACAATGTTTTCGGCAATCAAATATTGCTCTTATTTAATTAAACAAATATGGCTAATTATTTATAGCAAATTAGAAATTATTTTCAATGTAGAATAACAATAACAAGCCTGTGATATGTATAATATGAAATACATTAATTAATTTAGGAATACAATATGAGCCAGAACTTTGAATATGACTATAGTTAATAGATTGGCAATGTAGAGCAACAATAACAAACCTGTGATATGTATAATATGAAATACATTAATTAATTTAGGGATACAATGTGAGCCAGAACTTTGAATACGACTATAGTTAATAGAAATCTATAGATCCTGAATATTTAGAAAAGGAAATTTTTCCACATTCTTTTAAAATTTGACCCCCTCCCTCCCTCCTCACCATCCTCAACAAAGATTAATCTTGTCGTATCCCCTTAAGTAAAAACTATTACTCTTGTTCAACCGGTTTTATCATTAAGAGCCATAATAGCATTTAATTCAGTTTATTTTTTTTCGCTAGTATACATGCAGGGTATTTCAAACTCCACGTAAGAACTTGGAAGAGAAATTTAATACTCTCTACATAAGATTACAAATTTTGTAAAACTTTTTAATAAGGGATTTAAACAAATGGTAGTCACAAAACTCATACTCTTTCATACTCTTCATGGATGCAGGCCGCTTGGATTTACGAACATATTCAAAGTACTTAAAGTTCCGCATATTTATTGTCTCCCATGGTACGGATCTATCCCTTCATCCTTTTCCTGAATGACTCATAATCATACAAATTCTTCTGAACATGCGCAAACATTTTGTGATGTAGCATGTTAATTTTGGTACTATTCCTGATACTCTACTCTTTAGTAGCTGCTAACTTGTGCACGGAATGTATGTCGATCAACTGTAGCATTCATGAACCGATGTATGAAGCCTTCTGTTCCACCCATAAACAGTACTGGGCAGCGCCACCTACATGTTTCCTTATTTGAGTGCATTAGTGCTTATGCAACTATGGCTCTTATCGTTCTAATATATCGTTATATCCCTATATATATACAGTGTGATTCAACGGTCATAAGACAAACTTTGATGAGTAGTACAACTTATTAAAACATACATTATTTGCACAGGAATGTATGATCGGAAGTGTCGCGTCGAAAATTAAGATTTTGAATGAAACCTTAAATGAAACGATTGACCCCTTTCTCATTGCTCTGAGTCTACAATATTTTTACTTTTTGAAAACACATCCAAGTAAAATTTAACTCATTATTTATTGTTCTGAATGAGCAGCATTCTTACCTTTTGGAAAAATACGTATGTTTTCATTGTTTTGATTATGAAATATTTTGACATTTTGTTGACGGTTCGATGTCAACTTTGATTACTTTTTCATAACTCTGAGTATGGAAATTTTTACATTATGTAGACACTTTCGTGTCAACTTTGACTATTCTTCCATTGTTCTGAATATACAATATTTTCTACCTTTTAAAGTCAGTTCGTGTCCATGACGGGATTACGAATGATAAATCTTTAGGTCGAAGAGTACTGCCTTCGAGCTATAGCCTCACCTAATTTGCCAACCTACTTTTGTCACTTACTTTGCCAACTGCATAAATGCATCATCACGTTTGCATTTATATAAATAAATACAATTTTTTACTAGTGTAAATTTCGGAAATCATGTTTACGCAAAATTTAATATTTAGTAGTTTAATATAAAAAAGTATCGCCATTAAGAAGAAATTTTCCTAAATTAAAATTTGTTTTCAAATATAGGAAATTCATCACAAGAATGACAGAGATGTAGCGAGTTCAACGTTATTTAAAGTGTACCGCAGATAGCCTTCTGCATTGCTCCCAGATTATTGTTGTAGTGTCTCATCCTCAGTGTCTTGCAGCGCGGGACAGACACCCCATGAGTAATCTACACATGGAAGGAGGGAAAGGGGGCAGCTTCTGTTGTGATAGATCACCCATTGGTATAAATCTGACTTGGCTCTGGATTGCTGAAGAAGGAGGGCAGTGCCTTCCTGGAGGTCTTTTATAGGGAACTATCCCTCATTTGCTATCGTATGGGAGAATACCCTGAAAACTCCCACCGAATAGTGTGACTAACGAGACAAGAGGCTGAACATCACAAAGGCCATCGAGTCTCCTCGTTTTCTGAAACAGTGTCTATAACAAAGCCGCCAGCGGATTCAACCTCAGCTCTAAAGCTCACAAGCGGCGCACGTTACGAGTGTGCCATGAGTCGGGCATCTATATTGTATCACACTAATATTAAAATGAGAACCAAATGACGGCATCGGTGAGATTCCAATCTCTTTCCCTTTTCTTCGAAGCAATAAGAAGAGCATTCCAGCCTGCTGATTTATCACACCCAGATTTATTATTCTGAAAAACACGGAGATTTTCGATTTGGAATCTTAACGTCTCAAGAACTCACTGTTCAGAAATTCAGTGCGATATCCATCTGTCCGTTTTATGGTTAATTTAGAGAAAAAAAAATCAATTTAAGAAACAAACAGGTATTATTTTTAAAACACAAACAAATCTGTATGGAATTTTTAATTAAATTTAATGTAAATAAATAATATAATCTGCTGAAGAAATACTCAGTAAAAAAAAATCATTCATCAGTAAAAACAAAAACTCAAAAAATTCCTTGTACGTTAGAGCTGATAACGTTTTGAATTACATAACAACGCTTTGTGAATATCATATAAAATTTACTGTCTTAAATATTAAGACAAAAATGTACTCTAAGTTGCTATGACAACGCACTAGCTACATTTGCAAAAAAAAAATTTAAGAATTTGTATCTTCTGAATGGATAAATATTTTTTTCATTATACTTCACCATCTCAACACCTATATAATTATTTTGGAGATTACTTTTTATATGTTAATAGCTTTTTTTTCCTTCTGTTTGCTGATTTACGATCGATATAAAGAGAATGAAATCCTACCAAACAAAAATTCGATTCATTTTCTTCTCTTTCAAAATTCGCCCTACGAAAAAGTTAACTCATTTAAGATTTTATATGTTTGTAATAGATTTGCATTATTACATTTTTACCAGAACAAAATCTAATCCAATGTGATTCACACTTCACCAAGGTTAAGACTGCTTAATTATTAAATATGTATCCGTATTAATATATAATTAATATGAATCCATATTTAATAATTAATGTATTATTAATATATAATTAATGTATCTTAGTTAGTTAGGGGCCCAATGATCTTGACATGTTTCTTGGACGTAATTGACGAAAGATGGTCTTGATCTTATATATATATATATATTATTTCCAATGGTAAGTAAGTACAAGTAAAAATAATAATAATAACAACAAGGCAAAAAACAAACACAAAAGAATAAACATCGAAAAAATACAAAGATGACCGAAGTCATTGCCTTACGAGTTCTCTCGTACGTCAGTAAAGCTCTGTCTCTGAGTCGCCATCAAGTACCGCAACATCGTTGGAGGTGGTCTCTGTTCGTTGGATCTGCTGAATCGCATAGGAGGTAGCCAGGGTTCGAAAAGATGCGATGGAGATGTTCTGCTAGACAGTCATGGCCAGTCAGAAGACGGAACTGGGCGACAGCATGTCGTCGAGGATTGCTGATTATTGTTAAAAGATCTTCAGCTCTCCAACGCTTTGGCTTAATCTCATCTTGAGTTTGTAACTTGTGACTTTTAGCCTTTATTTGTTTGATATATAATTTTATAGAAGGGAGTAACAGCGCCGAAAATTTCATTTGAAGTAGTCTTGAGCCTCTTTTTGCTAGACAATCGGCCTGCTCGTTTCCAAACAATGCCACAGTAACCAGGTATCCATTGAAGTACCACCCGTTTCATTTTTAAAGTCAGTTCCCGCACTTGATGTCGACACTGGGAGATTTCCTCTGATGAGGGTTGCTTGGTTGAACTAATAGCCTAAATTGCGGCTTGTGAATCAGACGAAATAACCGCTGTATTGAATCTATCCTCGAAAATCAGTAAATGTTTCAAAGCAATTCGGATAGCCTCCACTTCTCCATCAAAAGATGTTCAATTATTTCCCTGCTGAAGCTTAGAAGGAGAACAAGTTCGAAAAGATTCCTGAACCGGCAGTAATTAGATTTTCATGAAAGGAGCTATCTGTGTAGACGTGCAACCATTCGGATTCTGGGTATCTTGTATCAATAGTATCAAGTGCATAAACCCTGCTGTCCTTCTTAAAAAGTTCATCTAAAAGTCTTAAATTTGCTTCAATCTGAATACAATCAAATGGTTTATCTGGCTTTTCTAACTCTTGAAAATCAGCTTCCAATTCAAGATTCTATCTGACATCCAGGACAAACTGAACAAAACCTTTTTGAGTTTTTAAATTTCTAGTCATTGTTGGATAATTAATCCAGTAGAGATTTCCAGTTCTAATTAATTTCTCATATAGAATCAGAGCTTTTTCTTTAAGGATAGTTTCAATGGGTTTACTATATATATATATGTATATAAATAAGTTAAGGTGGCCGGAAAGTAAAGTCGTTTATCATGCCAAAGATATTTTAAGGTTAAAATGATTTGTTTATTTGTAAATAATTAAATCTTAATTATTTTGCAATTATGAGAGAAAAGTCCAGCCAAATAACAGAAGAGGTACTTTTTGAATTTCACAAATGTAGTACAACAATTGCTACCAAGAAACATTTGCGATGTTTATTCAAGTGCATTAGACGTTCTTAAATGCCAAAGGTAGGTTTTCTATGTTCTGATCCAGTAATTTTGATCTTTGTGACTAGTATCGATCAGGAGAACCAAAAAACAAATCCTTTGTGGAAACAAATCCTTGTCAGACAATCGAGGAACTCACAAGAACTCTTAACCTACCTTGGTCGGCCATCCAAGAACATTTGCAAAAGTATATAAAGCAGATTTTGGTGTCCTGCAAAATTTGTCCAAAGAAAACAAAGCTAACCGATCCAACATGTTGATACAAAAATAATCGCTATTTTTAACTATAAACTTTAAAGCAATTCATCTCAAGTTAGAATAAAGTTTATTAATCAAATTAAGAACCATTAGAATCTATGCATCTTTACCAACCAGAAACAAGTCTATTTATTCTGGCAACATAAAATTCTGGAATCTTAGAATCAGTACATTTTTCAGAGGCATTTTGAGCTGCCGCTTAGTTGTTTATGACTTTCTTTTGCAGGAAGTGGTATAGGTGATTGAAAAAGTGATAGTCGGTCTGGGAGTAATCTGGGTGAGGTAGAATTTTGTGTCTCAATTCGTCCAATTACTGCGTAGTCATTTGGGAAATATACGGTGTGGCATTGTCATGCAGAAGACTTTGTCGTTTTCGATGGACCAATTCTGGACATAATTATTGCAGTTTTTGGTGCATTTTGTCGGTTTCATGGCAGTGCTTTTCTGATGTGATGGGTTTCTACAGGTTTCAAGAAGTTGTAGTGAATCTGTTTTCGTTGCTTGTGAAACTCTCATTTATCGAGCCTTTTTTTTTCCATCTGCTGCAAATGTCTAACAAGTTGCTGAATGCTCAACTTTTAGTTATTTCGCAACCTCTCGAGTTGTTTTTCCCTGCCTTCTTCAATAATTATCTTTAATTGGTTATCGTCAATTCACAGAAGGACGTCCGCCACCTTGTGGATCTCCAAAGCTCTCGTGTCTATTGTGAAAATTTTTTTTTGAATAAATGTTGAAAATGTTCACTGACGGCGTCCTGGTTAAATGCTTGGTTGATATTTCGAGCACTTTCTGCTATTTTCGTCCCATTTTGAACTTTTAGAATAAATTCGTTCGAATTTGTTTTCTTTCCATCATTAATTTGACAGCCTAAAATACACGTGGAAAAATACTGACAACAAAACCATCAGCATAAATCATTGAAACGAAATCTGTTCTTCAAAATGTTATATTACATGATCAAACTTTAATACAAAATAAACCTCAAATCTTGATATACGAATTCGCTGATATAAGTTCCGCAATTATTTTTGTATCAATCTAATAACACATGCAACTTATTGCTTCAATTGCAATTTCAATTCAATTCAATTCATTTTCAATTAATGCAGAAGCTGTTTTTGGTCACTTAATCACTAGAGATGAAAAATGGGCCCTGTATGATAATCGAAAAGCAGTGGTTCTCTTTGAATAAGCCAAGTTTACATTAAAAAAAAGCGCTTTTGTGTGTTTGGTGGACAAACTAAGAATGAAGGCCTTTACTGTGAACAATTGCATTGATCAAATTAATCTTGAATTGAAAAGTGTCCAGAGACAGTCAACAGAAAAGGAGTTATTCTGAAACACGATAGTGTAAAACCGCACTGCCCAAGACGCACCCTGGAAAAAATTATGAATTGAGATGGGAGATACTGGCTCACAAATCATATTCTCCCGATATTGCACAATCTGATTTCAATATGCTTTGATCACTACAATACTTCCTATGTGACAAAAAATTTCAAAATTTAAATGATATCCAAAGTGATCCTAATCCAGATATTTTGCTCAAAAAGGAATGATTTGAATCGATCCGCAATTGAAAATTTGCGCATTAGATGGCAGATGGCAAAAATGCTGATAACGAAGATGACTACATCATTGATTAAAAATAAGAAGATATTAAACTTTTATTTATTTGAATATAATGTTAAAAAAAAGGACATTACTTTCTGGTTTCCCTAATATATAAATCATCAAACAATGTGTAATGTAATTTAATGGAGGCTATTCGGATGTGGTCCGTTACTCTTCCTACAGAGGATCTAGAACTTTTTCAACCTACTAATATTAAAATTATTGAATTATTACTGAATGGTTTAAAATATACGTTTTTTTAAGAGCATCAAGTTAAACGTGTGCTTCACAATTAATTAAAATATATTATTAATAAATGACATTAAGTAAATCACAAAACTTTTAATGAATTAAAATATGAGGGTTGTTTTTAAGAGCATCAAATTAAACGTGCATTTCACAATTAATTGAAATTTATTATTATAAATAACATTAAGTAAATCACAGAACTTTTAATGAATTAAAATATTAGTTTTTTTTTAAAAAGCGTCAAGTAAAACGTGTTATTCACAATAAAATAAAACATGTTATTAATAAATAATTTTAAGTAAATCACAAAACGTTTAATGAATTAAATAGTTTTTTTTAAGAACGTCAAGTAAAACATGGTATTCGCAATGAATTAAAATATGAATTTTTTTTAAGAATATGAGCATCAAGTAAAATGCTATTCGCAATGAAGCAATTCAATGAATTAAAACGTGTTATTAATAAATGATATTAAGTAAATCGCAAATTTTTTATTGAATTAAAATATGAGTTTTTTCAAGAGCATCAAGTAAAACATGATATTCACAATGAACAAAACATGATATTAATAAATGATCTTAAATAAATCATGAAACTTTTAATGAATTAAAATGTAAAATCACATAAAACATGTAATTCTCTATTAAATAAAAAAGGAAACTACAAAAAATGCACAGCCACTGGAAACAACACAAAGTAACAAAGAAAATGACATTTTTATGGAATGTGATTTGCACTGAAGTTTAAAACGAATCCTCTCATTGTAATGTTTGCATACTTATCATTTTCTGTATTGAAAAGTAAAAATCACTTATACAAAAAAAAAAATTCTTATCCTTGTGATCCCAGAAAGATTACAAGAAGGGACATCTCTCCTAACAAGTTTGATCCTTTCCTGATCCGGCTTATGCCCTGCTCTCTGATTGGAGCAGATAACGAGGTCCCCCACCAAACTCAAACCCGTTGTCTGAATAATCGACCGACGACAAGGTCTGGTCAAAGACCGTCATCCTTTTTAAGCAGAGGAGCTGGATGGGATCGATGCAGAGAAAAACCCCGGGGGTGGTCGGATGGGGGAGGGTTGGGGTGGAGGAGCCATGCGTGACCTTGCAGAAAGATGTCCCCCGCCCCCTCCCTCGTCTTCCGTTCCGTTTCTTCTGGTAGTTTGTTCTTCTCTCGAGGCAATTTTGCGAACTACTTAAAAGAAGGGTTATCTGCTCCTTCTGGAAGTTGACTCTAGATTTTTGCTTATCTCTATAGGACTAGGGTTTTTTTATTCTCTCCAGATAGGATTATAATTTCTTTGCTTAGTGAATATTAAAAGGCTACTCGTCTCCCTTGAATTTTTTAATGGGAGCGGAAAATCTCTGCAATGGTTGTTTCTCTCGTGGATACTTTTTGACGTTAGAGACTGGATCTTTCGCTGCTTTTACAGAAAACTGGTGGTAGAATCATTGCAAAACCACAAAATAAATCAGCAATATATAGTTTACAACCCTACCTCCACAAGAGGTAAACGTCTTTCCGAACTTTTTTCTCAAGTAACTGAATCTTATGTGGTTTATAATTAAGAGAAGCTAAGAAAGCATCCAAGAAGCCTATTGAAGTATATCTTTGAGGCGCATGTTTGTCTATCATTTTAATATACCTAGTTAACTGTAAGCAGAATAAATGTAATCTACTAGCTTATGGCCTAGTTTATCGTTCCCGGGCTAGTGCGCAGGAAGGCTCAGATTCGATTCCATTGGTGGTGTTCATTGCAGTAATTTTTTGCAAAACCAAAGAGGCTCGATGGTGATTGTGAATATGCTTGGCAAACGATTCTGCATCGGAAGTCAAGCTACCTGAGGAGAGTGTGGGTCATACGGTCATACTGGGAAGAGTTTTGGACATTTGCGTGGTAGAGTACAGGTTTGGTTTGTCGCTCTACGGTCATTTTGTGCATTGGGCTAACTAGACCGGGACCTACAATTTAACATGGATTCCGACCACTCAAAAAACAACATTCGAATCAACACGATTCGAGCCTGAAGCACAAATGACCAGAACGCTAGCGAATTGGTCATCAGGCCGCCAGGTAGAATACAGAGTAGAGTATATATGAGAGAGAGAGAGTAGAGTATAGAGTACATTTGCGTTTGGACATATGATAGCCTGGGAGTATGGCATGACACACAAATTTGTGTATCATATGACACACACATGCTAGTAGTTTCTTTTAAAGTCTTCTTGGAAGGCAATGTCCTTTCTTCATCACTTGGCGACATATATTAAGAAACACGAGACATAAACATTTTAAACAACAACAAAAAATATCAGTCCAAGGTTGAAGGATCTAAGAATATTAATAGGTAGTTCATATGTAATCTTTTAACACTCTATTGCTTTACTCGTAGGTACTTTTAATACTTGTTACCCTAACAGATCTTTTTGTCTTAGCAAATTTAAAATTTATTTTATGCTTCTGTAATCATTATGTTTGAATAGTTTATCATGGGATTCGTATTATTCGTGTTACCTGCAATCGTAGGATGAAATTTAAACTTTTATTAATGATTCTATTCACTTTAAAAAAACCTCAACAATTTTGCACACGTTTAAGTTGTTTGTTTTCTTTAAAAATATTTAAACAAAATTACTATTATTAACAATAATTTTGTTTATTTAATTTTATTGAACGTTTTTTATCTGAATGAATTGAACTGTATTCTTTGCAGAAGTATTTTAATAATGTATTAAAAAATTCTAGATTAATGAAAAATATTAAATTCTTGCGAATCTAATCAATACCCATTCAAAGAAAATCTGTAATGCAAAATTCAAAATCTTTCATAAAAGATTATATTAAACTACTGTCAACAAAAAATAACTTCGTAAGACGCTTAAGGACTATTGTTGGATTCCTTCTGGCTTTTCTGTTGAATAATCTTTATTTGTATTGTAAATAATGAAACCAACTAATACAAATTAATACATATTAATTAAGTAATTGATGCCAGAAACATCTTTATTTATTGTTATATTTTCAATATATCGTGAGCATGAACTTGCTTTTGTTTTAAACTATTATTGTCCACAATAAGGATTTTCCTTTTTACAAAATTTGAAATAATATAGAATTGGAAACTATGGCGTGAGCAGCTGATTTTATAGTGCCTTCTGGTAAGGAGGAATTATCAGGGCTCCTTACTTCCAACAATCGGGTTTTCATAGGGATCATTAATATAGCTGTTTCACTTTGAAGTACCGGAAGTACTTTTCCAAATTCTTGATGAGATAATTCTGTTTACTTAAATTGTTTTGCTGATAACGTATTCACACCTTTCGAAACTTTTCTTTCTTTTTCTTTTGATGCATCAAGATCTCGATCATTCTTGAAAACTTTGAACTTACTTTTACAATAAAACTATATTATTCAATTGATTTCAATCTGTGAACGTTTAACGTTTTATTTTACAGCTAATAATTGGAATTTATCCTAAAATTGAAGATTAGAACAAGTGGCAGATGTCATAAACTATTGATTTTGATTGAAAGCCTCGCATTTTGCCCTTTAACATGCTTGCTGCTATATTCACCCAATAATTCCGTTTAAATATAATTACATGTAGGTTTTTGTTTTCTCAACTCTATGGTCATTTGTGCACATTCTAGGTGGAAGGGTAGACTGGGAACCGGTTTAACGTGGTTTTACTTTAACAAGCATCCATGCAACGCTATTATTTTTGAGACAGAGAATATCCATTATTGCCCGTTGATTTCTGCATTACTGCCCACATAAACTGCGAGCGGAAGTAATATCTTGTTTAGAAAACAAATGGAGTACGAGCTTAATGAACAGAAGCTCAGCCAACAAACAGTTTGTGTCCATGTGCAAAGACAATATTTTCCATCTTTTCCTTTTAAATCTGTATTGAGGAGTGTTTGCGCTTTGTTTGTGTGTGTGTATGGATATGCTACTTAGGGTGTTGTTGCACTTTGAAAGCCCAGATTACGAGGCTGTTAGCACTCATCAAAGATATACAAGGGTTATTATAGAAACTTGGTTGCGTTTCAGAAACTCAGATGTCAAAAATAAAGAAGTCAAGCTAGAAAATATCCACTAACACGCACTGGCTATCACTTTTACTGACATCTTGCTTTCATGCTGTTAAAGTAAGAACATCTCCAAAAACATCGCATGAAAATGTTTATCATGTGCAAATTTCACAGTGGTAGCAAACTCAGATTCCAGCTCGTCAGGTTCGTAAAAAAACCGATCGTAGCAAATGTTGTTCTTTAAATGAATACTTGATTCAGTGCTTCAGATTATAATGAGTGGCAGATGAAAACATTGCTGTACAAGATGCCTGTGAAGTTTTCCATCTATATTTTTTGTTGCAAGGATCGGATTATCATTACGGCAGAAGTCAATGGGATTTTCATTCATCGAGGGTTGAATTATTCTATACAGCTTGAATTCTGAACAAAGCAACATTTGTTCAATGCAACCTAGGCAATCATTTTTAAGCATCTACTTTGAATCTTTCTCTGGGTCTAAATAAAGTGCTTATTCAGTGCTTCAGATTTATTATGGTGTCAAATGAAACAATGCTGTATGAGATGGCAGGGGAGTTTCCATCATATTGTTGTTTATTACAGGGGTCGGATGATCACTACATTGACAGGAGTCAATAGGATTTTATTCATCAAATTGAATTGTTCTAAGCAACTTGAATTCTAAACAGAACATTTTGTTCTCCGCAATCATAGGCAACTATTTTAAATATCTCTACTTTCTCTGGTCTAAGTAAAGTGCTTTTTCAGGGCTTCAAGATTATTATTGTGCCCTATGAAATCATTGTCGTACGAGATGCCTGTGGACTCATCGGAAGATCCATAAATTTTGTTTTTGTTGTAGGGGACAGGATAGCCACTACTGCGGGAGTCAATGAGATTTCATTTACTCATCGAATTAAGTGTTCTATGAACTTGAATTCTGTGCAACAGCAATTGTTCTACGCAACCATTTTAGCATTTACTTACTATCGTTCTTTGGCCTAAATAAATGGGGCAATGCACTATGATTTTTGCTAATTATTTTTCTTTTAACCGTATAGAGTTCATTTTGGACATGTAACTTTAAGCTTAGTGAATTTCATAAAGAAATGGAAGCCTCAATTCTTAAATACTGTTAGTATTGATGGGTATTATAATTTCTCCGTTTTCATAACAGTTTATGAATAACCTACATATTACTTAATTTACCTTTAAACTTATTTATGCTGTGCGAAAACACGTATATATTATTCTTAACAAAGGCACCATTAATGTACTCTTTCATAATTTTTCTATGTGGGAAAAATATTTTTTGTAGATCCTCTTCTAGGAATTGAGTCTCATTTACGTGTAAGCTCATACAAATTGTTATTATTGGTTGAAAACTCATTTAATTACATTGCAACAGAATTTCCAAAGCACTTTAGTTTAACCCTTTATAAAGAGGCCTATTTAATTAAATCATTCAGTGAACTCAAAGTTTGCTTCAATGTTTTAACCGCCAAACCATGATTGCGCATAACATAACAAACGTAAGAACATAATACTTCTCATTTTCTCGAATCATGGACAATATTATGTATGTTAAAGAAGTTTTAACCACCACCTTTCTCATATCCATTTATAACAAGCATGCCTTAAATTCAAGGATTCTGGCTCAGTTTGGCCAAAAATCACCAAATTTGGCATATTATTTGGCAGCCAAGGCTGGCACGATTTCGGAATAAGAATAAATTGATAGCATAGCAATACGT
>BPLQ01011822.1:0-63264 GCA_021605075.1 Caerostris darwini
AGAACCTTCCGGCGGACCGGAGTTGGCCCGCGGGCCGTAGTTTGCCCATCCCTGATTTACATTGTATGAAATATTTTTTATTATTCTTGCTTTCGACAGTCAAAAAAATTTCGCCAATTTATGGGATTAAATACGCGCGGGCGTATTATGCTTGCGTTAATCGTTTTTATATTGCGGCTTAAGAAACTGTATTTAAAAGAGTTAATAATTGAGAGAGAGAAGAAAGTTGAGTTATGGCGTTATGGCATAAAAGAGTTATGACGATTTTATAATATTCAGACTGAAGGTATACAAATATTGTTGGCATTTTAATAAATGCTTAGTAAATATCACAGATAATTAGCACTTATTGGGTTTTCAGGAAATTTAGGATTTATTTCTCAGGGCAAAACAGTGAATAATGAAGGTTATCTAAACATTTTACAGATTTTCATCATGATGCATCTGCATATGAATGGTGCCAACTCCATGGTAATGCATATGTACCTTAAGGGCTTGATCTATATGATAATTCATCTATACATCTATGGCCCTAGCTTTCTTTAAGGTCTTTGTAATGAAGGTTCACATTTTTTTTAACTTGTCTAAACCTTAAAAACCTTCAAATAGTAAACTTCACAATAGAAGAAGTCTGTTGCCAAAATTCCTTTTCCAGTCCAATTCAAAGTCCAGTGCTCGTTTTCCGTGCACAAAATATAAACTCCTAATCTTTTCCACAGAGAAAGAGTAAAGCTAACTCATTTGATGTTAACTGATTAATTCATGGTTAAATGGAATAGAAATATATATATTTTTTGTTCTAATACAGCCGACCGGCGTTACTCACTTAGCACTACCCAGGAGGTGCGTGTAGCTTGAAGATAAGCTACGGAAGTGGAGTAACACTACCGGTTTAAAGTGGATTCCGAACCACTACAAACATCCATAGCACCACCGAGATTCGAACCCGAAACCTGTGGTATCGAGCGCCAGTGCGCTAGCCACTCGGCCATGTAGGCCCTTGAAATAGAAATATAAACTTTAATCAAGATTCGACAAAAATGTTTTATTTAAATATCTTTTCAGTAGAAACATTATTACAGATATTATTACAGATATCATTATTACATATCACATCAGATATCATATCATATCATTATTACAGATATATTTAGTTTTAGGGTTAATTAGAACAGAATTTCATAAAAAAAAATGTGCAAATTAATTTAAGAGAGTAGAAAGTTTTGAACAACTTGGATATTAAGTTAACATATGTAAAATGTCAAACAAAGTTTCAAAACTAGTCAATCATTTATTAAATCTTAGAAGATAACAGTTCACTGCTATCTGCTGGGGTCAACCTAGGTCAAGGTGAGTAAACCAAAAATAAATAAATAAATAAAATACCTGCTGAGTCATTAACCTCATGTACAACTGTAACAAAATTCTCCTTTTCGTTTTAGTGCCACTTTCCCAGTGAGAAAACTTGACTTTGAAAAAAAAAAAAAAGACGAAATGTTACTTCATCTCATTTCAATAAATGCGTGATAGGTTCTAAAAAGAACCAGAAAAAAGTTATTTAACTAGCATAGTAATATAAAGAAAGAGTTTAGTTTTCTTTTTATACTATAGCGAGTACCCCCCGTTGAGCTAGCAAGAAGAAAATTACATGCAAAGAAAAGTGAAATAGCAAGTTAGCCAAAAGACAGCATGCAGATTTAACGTATCACAAAATTATTTCAAATAAACGTGCATTCATTACTAACTTTGAACCTTTGTACTGTATTATAGGAATGAAAAAAAAAATCAAAGATTAGATCCTAAAAGATCCTAAAAGATTTTTTTCTCCCATAATTAAGGATCTTCTGAACTTTATGAAGAACAATAACATTTCTGTTTAGTTTAACTCCTCCAGCTAAATCTATACGATGCTAATGTATATGGCATAATATATATTAGCATCGTATACATTAGCATCGTTAGCTTCTTTATGTAGTTTTTTTCTACTAAACACTGTATATATATAGAATGAAAAATGTATTATTTGTATAATATAAATCAAAATAAGTAATTATGCAAAAACAAAGTGATGTTTTTTAAATTTTAGTGAACCGTTTATAGCTCTGGGGAGATTTGCTCTAGATTGTGATGACATAAGAAACCAAAACTGTGATTTGGTTTGGTATGTCACTTTATGCATACTGTAGGCTAATTAGACTTATAGCTTAACGTGGATTCTAAACGACTAACAAACATTAGTGCCACAGCTAGGATTCCAACCTGAAGCCTGAGGTACCAAAGACCAGAACGCTAGTCAATTGAAGATCAGGCCACCCCCAAAATTGTGAAGACACTCAAAATTGTGAGACTCAGCTTCATAGCCAATGACTAATGCTAAAACTTCTCATTCCGAAAAAAATAGATTTACTATAGGATTTTTCAATAAAAATCGAAATTATAAAGTACTTTTAACTTCTTCCACAGAAAAGAGTCTTCTTTCCTTTTTAAAAATTATTTTTGCAAATGATAAATTATACAAATTGAATTTATTAAGGCACTTTTTTCCGTGAATAATAGTTCTAAATCATAATAAAACCGAACATTTTTTCATTGAATGGCAAACGATATTTTGATAATATGAACAGTAATCTAACATAAAAACACATTATTATTTTTAACAGTTCAAATAAAGCAGATAATGCGTTGAAGACGAAGAGCCCTCTGGTCGACCCTCAACCTCAACCGACGAAGCTCTCACGTCCAAAAAATAAAAGATTTGGAGCTTGCAAACCGTCGATTTACAATTAGAGACCTTGCTGATGATGTTGAAATTTCAATAGGATCGGGCAATTCCATTTTGGTCCACAAACACGTCGAATCTCGATTGGTATCGAAGACAGCGAATGCGCCAGCTCACACTGCATTGATTCTTCGTGACCTTTTCGCCAAAATGAAACCCATATCATTCCTCAACCACCGTATTCCCACCGTGCGAGTTCTGGCTATTCTCTAAACTCAAAAAACCACTCCGGAGATACCGTTTTGAGTCGATTGAAGAGATTCAACGTGAATCGGCGCTCGCTTTGAAGGCCATCCCTGTCGATGACTTTTTAGCATGCATTGAGGATTGTAAAAAAAGTTGGCATAAGTGCATTGTGTCCGAAGAGGATTACTTTGAAGGTGATGAACTAAATTTGGGAGAATAAATAAAGAGTTTTTGAAAAAAAAAATAATCGGTCTTACTTTTTGGGCACAGTAGTAAAATGAAATTAAATTTTAATACTTTAGGACTTTTACTTTTTACTTTTTTAAGAATATCTAGTTTTCTCTTATTTTTTATGTTTACAAATATGAATGAGTTAAAAATTTTCACGAACCAAATATTTTATGGCATTTAACTTGTATTCAGCAGTAGGTTTAAATAAAATCATACATTAATATGTAGCAGTAGGTAAACAAAATCATACATTTAGACAGATAGTTTAATAAATGAATATAACGTATAGCTAAGAGATTTTGAGCGATTTTTTTCCATTTCATGGAATCGTAACTTTATAAATCAGATTTTCTTTCTTCATCGAGATATTCAAAACAAAATCTAAGAGATTATATTATATATTATCAATGAAGGCAATTTCGTCTAGAAATTCTAATTCTTTTCAAAATAAAAATTTCTAGATTTTCTGTCAGCATCTTTCTCACATAAGTTCTTTATAAAATGATTTGAAAATAACTAAATCAGCATTAATACTAAGCTTTGTGTGTGTTGTTGTTTCTATTTTTCTAAATAAAGCTTACTGATAATGAAAAGCAAAGTGGCACCTCAAGGCTACAATATTTGGATAATGTTTCCTGCTGCCCATTTAATACAGAAAAAACCAGAAATTAGATATTTATTCTTTTGTTGAATAAATACTACATTTATATATCTTTTTCGTAATTATTCTTTGAAGACACATGCTTTAAGCTAAACTAATTAACTATATTTGTCACTGTCATTTAGTATCGCAATAATATATTTTAAGGCTCGACTCCTGATTCAATGATAATGTGTAGGTAGGATGTTACATATACTTAAAGCCTATTTTCAACATTCAACTGCGTTTAAAATAAACTTCGCAGATTTTTCGTTTAAAATTTCGAGGAATTTCTAAAAACATTAGCAGAAAATCAAAATGAGTTAAAAATTATAATATTGAATTATCTAATTTTGTAACAAAATATTTATTTTTTCTTGTTAAAAACATATTAATGTTCTTATAAATCAAAGTGTTTAATAATGTAGTGCCTATGTAAATTAAGTCATAAATAAACTATTGCCTACGAAGTCCAATTTTCAGTTTTAAGTTCGGTTGTCCGCATCATAAAAAATCAACTTAATAAAGGAATTTAGTTTCAAATACAATAAATAAAGTATTACAACTAATAATTCAAGACTCTAGAGTATTTATACAATTTCTATTGATTCATGTGCTGTATCTTTTGGTTTTTAATTTTTTATGATTATGCATCTATAACCTTATGATTGCCTTGAAGAGGATTTTGTCACCATTAATTTAACTAATTTAGTTTTTCTTTTTAAATGATGATTCTTTTACATGGTATCTTTGCACTACATTTTCATATGAAGAACGACATAATATGCGTCTTTATGAGGCTAATTTTTTAATATTTTTAATAAAGAATTAGCCTTATTTTAAATTTATTTTGTATCACATGCCTCTGTATTCCCTACAGCGTAATTTTTTATTCAAATTAATTGATTTCATCAAAAGGGAAGTTCATATTTCTGTCATTATTAAAAAAAGTTATTAATTTTTTTCCCCTATAAATATGATATAGAATAAATAGTTCAGTATATTTTGATGGATGAAATTATTATATAGTCAAGAACTGTGTCCTGTCGAATTTTTTTGATTTTAAAGTTTTTAAAGATTGTCAAACATTTTAGTTGTCAAAGTATTCTCGATTCATGGCGTAATGGCAACGTTCGCAGTTAGTGCGTAGGAGGCTGAGGATCGAATACGCTGGTGGCATTGTTGCTGCTTTCAGAAAAGAAGACTAAAAGGCGATTGCGACAATGTGTGTAAAACCGAGGATAGTCAGGCTGCCTGGTGGGAGTTCTTAGGGTTTTCTCCCCAACAACATGCAAATACGAAGGCAGTTACCTCTTAAAATACTCCCGGTAGAAGTTTCTCTCCCATATCACAAGTTAGTGCGCTGTTCGTGGTACCTACAAGACCCAAAGACGTTCCACCTACCCTTTTCTAACTGGTAGGTGCTACATAGCCCTAGGTATAGGGTGGGGGTTGAGGTATGGAGAAAAGAAAAGAAAGTTCAGTGTGAATGTGTCAGAGAAATCCATCTTTCGTAACATTCTAAATATATTTACAGCCAAAAGATGTATATACTTTTGGGCTCTACAAAAATTTAAATATCTATATTTATGTATATCTTTATATACTTAGAACTGCTTATATTTTTAGGAATTTACGTGCATAATTGGACTCGATCTTGTCTGTGGCCCTTCTTTTTATTTTTATATTTAATATTAAAAGATATAAAAGCCATATTCTAGATAAATATTCAAAATTCTATTATCGTGCAAACTATAATTTTTTTACGGTCTATCATGGTAAACTTCAAAATAACTATCTTTAAATCAATATTAGATAATATATATAAATTACATTATGCATGTCATATTTTCTACCAGTTTAATATTAGCAAAATAATTTCTCTTACAACTCCGCCAATTAAAATAAAAATATTTGAATCAATGAAAATTTTGTCATTTATTATTTAAAACTGAACTATTTTAAAATGAAAGTTTAATCTTTATTTGTAAGTTCATTCATAGAAAAGCTTTTTTTCTTTATTTTTTTTAATAATTATTATGTGGAAATTTCTCATAATTTAAATGGAGAACACACATGCGATTTCAATCGAGAATTTATTAATTTGTAAAAAAATTAAGATTTCAGAACATGAAAGGACAACAATATATTCCAGAAACATGCAAACTTGCATTAAATAAATGTAAATTACTTTACAAAATACACCACAAAGCTCATTCTTTCTTAGTGGTAATAAAATTACTTTTTTTTTTAGTATTTCGTGCTACTGTGATATGCTAATAAGTAATACAAATTGTAAACTTATAATAAAATAATAAAAGTTTTGAAATTTTATTTTTTGATAATTTTTTAAATATTTGTGATACAGAATCTTATTATGCACTGTCTGATATAGAAAAGGCAACACCGTGTAGATTCGGTCGTATAAGCATGCAAATTTCGGAGAACGCCCTGTTCAACAAGTTAAGCATATGATCTGAAATGCAAACTAATCATGTGATTACAGCGCTTAATAGAAGGAAAGGAAACGGTGTATGAACTATGAACCAACAGTCACTATGAACATTTCAAAATTTCGAGGAGCGGATCCACGGAAGATGACGCAAGGATTAAGACAATGTCTGGACTAAACGGACGAACTAGACATCGAAAGTAATTACAGTAATTGGATGTTTTACGAGGGGTCCGATTGCTAACTTTTATACGACTGTTTGATCTTAACTCGATATTGTTGCAGAAAAGTCGTAGATGTATTCCCATCTCGTGACTCAGTGGTAACGTGCGTCGGTGTTGACATTAGAGCTGAGGTTCATTCCGCTGGCGGCATTGTGTAGGCGCTGTTTCAAAAATAAGGAAACTCGATTTCGTTTGTGATGTTCAACAACTTTCCTCATAATTCGGATTACCTGGTGGGAGTTTTTCGAGTTTTCCCCCATACTACAGGCAAATGCGGGGTAGTTCCCCTTAAAATTAATCCCAGAAGGCACTCACCACCATCTTCAGCTACACGAAGTCAAGTCAGATTACTTCCTACGGGCATTCAAGCATAACAGAAACTGCTCTCTTCCCTCCATCCATGAGAAGACGTCATGAAGACATAGGATGCCCGTCCCGAGTTGCCGATACCGACACAAATTCTACTCTCTTCTATAATTTGGTCCAAATGGATCAATGAATGAGTTGTGAACCGTTGCGAAAAACCAGATGTACAATTGAACTCACTGATCGACGCATCCAAAGGGAAGCGGTGTCTGCCCACCCTCGATATTCAGTGGAATGTCCACAAAATTTTAGATGCTCCAATATTTGGGAGAACAGTTTCAAGTCTTGCGTCTTGCCCTTTGCGAAGACTGCCATTGACGACTTGAAAGATTGCGACGGTGGCGATAACGAGTCACTTGAGCGACTGAATGACACAATGTTCAATGAAGAATTTCGGTTCTGTTTGTCAGATGATAATCACGGAGTGAGTGTGTGGAGGTGCCTTGGAGATACAGCCAATCCGATCATTATTGTTGAACATCATACCGCTCGTCAACGTGGCATAATGGTTTGGGATGCTATCAGATAAGAAAGCAGATCACCCTTGCAAATTAACGGCATGGAGATACATTGATGAGGTGCTGTAGCAGGTGGCATTCAGAATGCAAAATTGTATTTTACAGCAGGACAACGCATATATCATAGGCAGCATACAGCATTCATTCCACAAGCCTTACGATATATCCGGTTGTTTCTTTGACCTGCAATGCCTCCAGATCTCTCACCGATCGAGCTTATCTGAAATGTGATTTGCTGTCATTTGTCTCAACCTTAATTAGAGGAAGAATTGTGGAGCGAGAGCATACGAACTTCCATCCCTTAGGACACTATCCAAGCACTAATCGAATCTGCATCTTGTACAGTTGCTGCTTGTACCATCTCCCGTGGTAGTGCAATTTTTTGCATATTTAGCATTGAATAAAATTATCTTCTAAAATTATCTTTAGAACGAATTAATTTTAAAATTATGGAAATAATGTTTTTTTATTCATAGAACTTTTAATAACTATTTTATAGTTTACTTAATATTAGAGGATTGATAGGCAAATGCAGAATAAAAATATTTTAAATATTTGTTACATTGGACAGATAATTTTGTTACAATATTTACTTTTACTGTGTACAATATGCATTTAAATATTAAAATTCTAGATTGATTTAATAAGACAAGCATTAGAAATGACACCACTCTTTCGTTGTTTAAATGTTTTTCTATGAATATGCCTTTCTGGAAGGATTTTTCATATATCTTCTAGTTGGCAAACGGCCTAGAGCCACCAGGGGGCTGTTACGCCAATGAAGAAGATTTTTCATATATAAAAATAATTTAGTTTTTATATTCAGAAAACCAGATGATTAATCATTTCATAAAGTGTTTCATCATGAAACTTTGCACCCATATGAATTGCTGATAAATAAATATCAATTTAAGCATATTTAAATTGAAAAATAAAATGTACTAAAATAAAGTTGCATTTTTAAAAATAATTAAATAAATACTTAATTTATTTCAATCTTTTTATTTATTTTAGTAAAATGATGAGATAAATTATTAATAAAATTTTTTATAATTTTGTTGGTATACTTAATTTTTTATATTATTATTAACAAGACTTAATTCTTTGTTAAATGTTTTCCTCAAAATATAATTAATTCACTTAATTAAAATAGGTTGTTATTCTCATATGATGCCGTTAAACTGTAAGAAGCACTTCATTCAAGCTTAAAACATTTATCTATTATTTATTAACATTTATATATAATTTATTTACATTTATCTAGTATTAATATTTATTGAACATTTATCTATTATTTATTAACATTTATATATTATTTATTAACATTTATATATAATTTATTTATCATTTATTATTTATTAATATTTATTTATGAACATTTATATATTATTTATTAACATTTATATATAATTTATTTACATTTATCTAGTATTAATATTTATTGAACATTTATCTATTATTTATTAACATTTATATATTATTTATTAACATTTATATATAATTTATTTACATTTATCTAGTATTAATATTTATTGAACATTTATCTATTATTTATTAACATTTATATATTATTTATTAACATTTATATATTATTTATTAACATTTATATATAATTTATTTACATTTATCTAGTATTAATATTTATTGAACATTATCTATTATTTATGAAACATTTATTTATTATTTATTTAAACATTTATTTATTTTTTGTAACATGGCTATGAGATCAAATTATGTTAATTTATATACAAAATGTATATTGTTTATAATGCTCATTTGGAGAAGCATACAGAATAGATGGAAAAGGAAAATATTTCATAAAGAAATAATCCTTCATTATGCAATTAATAAAAATGGCCTCATGATTTGAACACCATAATATTAAATTTAAAAAAAAAAAATAATGTTTCTACATGCATATTAAGTGTCATGTGTTTGTACGCATTTTGGTATACTAAACATTTACATTATATACATTACACAGTTTTGACGTCATAGGCTCTCTTCAGATAAAAATCTTAAAATATGCAATAACATTCAGACAGATGAAATTATCCCTCATTTAAATATATGAAGATCCAAATCGATTCCAATCAGATTCCATCAGTTTAAAAGTGTAAGCAGTGCATACTTATTAAACATATCTATTGTATATTGTAATTCGATAAGGAATGACGCTGTTTGATTGAATCGATTGGGAAAAAAAAAATAGAAATTAATATGTGCAAAACGACGGCGGAAAATGACCACAAACAAAGAAACTAACTTCTTTTCCCTCAAAATACTTTCACCTCTAATCGCTACAGTAAATGATTTCGGTATAATTGTTTTCCTGCCAATCTATGATCCGAGATGTGTTCTCAAGGCGTACCGGTTAGCACGTTGTAGCGGACTGGACGAAACCGCCTATCGCAGCATATCTCTTCCCCCTTCCCCCTCCTTTTTGCATTGGATTCCGGAATTGACGCAAGTTTCTCTCAGCTTTTCAAGGTCCTCTCGAAATTTGAAATGTCCACCTCTTGCAGCTCAGAGGCTCACTGATCTGATGTTCATCTCCAGAGCAGGATGAGGAGCATGAGGATTTTCTCTCTGACGCTTGCGGCCTTTTGCTGCATCGTTCTGTTTTCGGAGCTCACGGATGGTGCGTTGGTGGACAAGAGTAGGATCGATGGTATTTTGAAGGATGACGATCGCATCGAGTCTCTGTCCGAGGCAGAAAAGAAACTGAAGCGCCTGGTGAATTCCGGGTTTAAGATGGCTTTGCCTTATTTGATGACAATTGTGACTGAAACTCGACTGAGCGGTAAATGTTTGTCGGGTCTGCTTATGGTGGTCAAAGGCGTGATGGATATCAAAAGTTGGGCCGTAAGATGTAAGTGAAGAAATTATTTTTTTTTAATCTCTTTTTTGCAAAATTCTTGTTTAAAATAAAATATGCTTTTTTTAAATAGTTAATTGAAGTTGTTTATGTTATACAAATTATTAATAACAGTTGTAGAAATTTTCAATATGTTAAAAATTTAAGAATAAGTTTATTGGAAATGTCTACCCCCTAAATATCTTATTACTATTACTAAATATCTTATTCTTATTACATTACTGCTTTTCATAATAACAAAAGTTTTTCCTAAAATTTTTTAATTCGAACATTAATTTTAGTGCATAAATATTAAATAGCAGCAATATGAAATTTTGATGGCATTTAAATTTAAGAGTAAGATTAAGTATATAAACTATCATGGAATTACTATTGATTGTCTTTTCTTATTCTTTTTTTCATTAGTTTTCTATTCTTTACAAAACTTTGGAAAATCCTTCTAAAATAATTAAATCTTAGTATTTTAAATTTAAACACGAATTTTGAGCAGAATATTCTTATTACATAACTATTATTTCGTAATACGAACTATTATATTTTAATGTATTATTACGCTTTATAACTACTTTACTATTATGTAACTTGGTATCCATTGAAATAACACAATGTTTGCTACTGAAAAGTAATTAAATACCATTAATGATATAAATTTCGATTGCTTGAAAATTAAAAAAACAATGAAAACGGTGGACTTTTTTCGATTATTTAATTCTGATTCTTTTCAAAATTATGAAAAATTTCTACTTTAATATTTTAAGTTTGCATTTGAATATTTTGTAAAATTATAACTAAATTCATAAAATAATTAATTTTAGAATCACATATTGCATACTAATTAAATTTCGAATGCAATTCAATGTATCTTTACGACTACGAGGCATTTTAAGATAATAAATAGAATATAACGAAATATTGAAGCCAAAAGATTTTTCACATGCCACCAAAATGCAAAAATATATTTTTATATATTTGTAAAACCATATTTTATTTAATTTATTATAACCGTATTTTATAAATCATATTTTATTTATGAAATTATCCAAAAATGTTTCAGTGTACGATTATTTTTGCGACTCGTTATTTCTTTGCTTGCATTTTCATTTTAAAAAAAAAGAAAATTATTTAATATTTTCTCAAAAATTTATTAGACTTTATTAAGAATCACATGGAGAGTTTAAGAAAAAATATATATTATTATACGCTATATTCTTATTCAATTCAATGCTATAGCATGTTTTCTATAAATTTTTTATTGCAAGAACTCTTTAGGAGCCATTGTTTAAAGTAAAATACTGTTACATTTTATAACAAGTCGTATGAATATTTAATAAATTTTTTCTAATTAAGGCGTATCTATGTTTACATATTTGAGCAATACAACGTTTGTTTTTTAAAAAAATAAAAATAAACCGCAAATGACCTTGCAAGATTCAAGAAATAAAAGGCGAGTGCTCACGATTTAACATTTTTTTTTCTTTCCAAAAATACGTAAGTAAATGTAAGATCCTTGATTGACGGTTTAAATTATATCCTCAGATAAGATCTGCATAATTAGAAATATAAAAAAAATTGACTAAAGGCTCTAATGTAAAAATATTTTTTCGTTCTATCAAAACTCATTTGAGAAATTAAAGCATTCTAAATTTCCCAAATCTATTTTAAAATATATATATTTTATAACTTTTAAAAATAGTTTATTTATACGAAAATATTGTGCATAAAATTGTTTTTGCTTATTTTATGAACTCAATGATGGCTGAGTGACTAGGGCTTTGGCCCCTTATATGACTGTCCGGTCTAATATGACTGTAGAGTGTTGGGCTGACAACCCTACCGCGTAAAAGGAAAACATCCTAATGGGGATAATAATACAATTCACAATTGTAAAAAAATATTTTTCGTAAACTAATTTCTTTAGTATAAATGTAAAACTCGATGCTATTTATAAAAAGGATATCAATATTTGTTGAAATCCCAATTTTTGCCGGTAGTTAAAAATTACTCATATAGCTAGAATGATTCGAAAGACATATTTCTAATATTTTTTGTTCATTAATCTGATCATTCAGTATTTGCGCAAATTCCTTGAATATGAAAGGATTCAAAAGTTTCCTAAAATTATAAAATACATCAATTTAAAGAAATTTGAAGAAAAAAAAATATTTCTAACTGTTAATACCAGCACTAATATTTTATTTTAAGAAATCCTAATTTTAAGTCGTCATTTTTTTATGTTTTTCTTATTGGATATAAATTTAAAACTCGAAGCTATTTATAAAATAGGATTTCCATGCTTGTCCAAATCCCAATTTTTGCAGGTAGTTAACCATTGCTAATATACGAGAAAGAATAGAAAGATAAATTATAGCTCTGATGTATTTGGCAATGCATTTGTATTGAATTGCTGTATGTAAACCAGAAAAACCCTTCAATTAATATTTATTACATAATAATTACATTAAGCGATTGTAGAAAGAGCTGTCAAGCATAGCTCCCTGCATATGAAATTACTCATTAAAACTGATGCAACGGTGTAGTTAGAAAAGAAATTTTAAAAAATGTGTACGCATTAACGCGCACACCAGACTACTAATCGAGAATCACAATTCCGAACGCTTCGCCTATTATATTTCAGACTGAAGAGACAATAGATTGTATACATATTCTTGTAAAAGTTTCTTTACTTTCAATCACTAAAAATTGCTTTACATCATTTCTGTTTTATAAATGCTGGGTTGATTTGATGATTTAAAATTCTTGTATATTTAAGATATCCTTAGTAGAAAATCCTTAGTCCTAAGTAGATATCATTAGTAGAGCAAGAAAAATGTAAAAGAAAGCATTTACTATTTACTACTCTATCTGTTGTCGTATGATGCAGTTGGCAATACGGATACAATTAATCTTTAAGCCATAAACAAGGACTGGACCTCTGTTACTCATTTGGCACTACCCAGAGGGCACGTGTAGCTTGAAGATATGCTATGGGCGCGAGTAAAACTATCGCCAGAATGCTCTACAATCTAATGAGATCGGGAGTTACTGTTTAAAGTGGATTCCGAACCACATAGTAAGTGGCCACAACATCCATGGCACCGTCGGGACTCGAATCCAAAATCTGTGGTACCGAGCTCCAGAGCGCTAGCCACTTGGCCATCTGGTCCCCTACTCTATCTGTATTAATAGGTATTCATAATATTTTTTCTAATGCAGTTGGCAAACACTTAGACAGTTGCCTTTGATGCCTTAAGGCAAGCGCTGCACCGATGTTACACCCTTAACACTATTCAGGAGCTGCGTGTAGCTTGAAGATAAGCTACGGACACGGAGTAACAATACCCCCGCAACTCTCTACAATCATGTTAGACCGGGACCTACTGTTTAAAGTGGACACCGAACCATTGCAAACATCTATGGCACCGCCGGGACTCGAACCTGAAACTTGTGGTACCGAGCGCCAGAGCGCTAAACACTTGGCAATCAGGCCCCCTTATTCATAATATTATAAAATATCACATAATATTATTTCATTAATATGAGTATCAAGTATATTTGACAATATAACTTTATCGTAAATCGTCAGATTTTCCTAATTATATTTATAATAATCATAATTTAGTTCTTTTTAGCGCAACTTTTATTAGCAATTTTGAAATGGTTATGAAAGATTGCATCAAACAGTTTTTGCAGATATTTTACCAAAGGAGTTATTTTTGGAAATGAACTTTGGATTACAAAACAAAAAAGGTCAGAGAGCCTTCCTGTCACGCCTTTTAAGTAATACGATGACGCTAAAATAAAGTACTATTTCCCAACCCGTTGGTACGGAAAATACGACGCTCGCGTGTGATCGACTTGCCTAAGGCCTATCTAGTGCAGAAATTATCTGGTTGTTGACTTCCCCAATGATTTAGGGTCGAAAGTACACTTTGGAATTTTTTTTTTTTATTTTTTATTTTGTAGTAAAATTCGATTAAAATTACTATAAAATTGGAAAAACAATATTATCTTTTTTTTATAAAAATCATTTTATAATATTTAATAAACGTTAATGTAAATTGTGATGAATGCAGAAAGAAAGATCAAAGCCATGAAATGAAAGAAAGATCAATGTCAGTTTTTTTTTTTATTGTAGAGTTCGACTTATTTTTGATTATTTAATTAAGAACCAATCCATTTATTCATCATTTGAATAATTTGCTGATTATAGTAAAGTAATAAAGTAAAGCTTTTGCTGGCCATTCAAAAGCACTTGAGGCCTATCTGAGACTACCTCCATCGCAACAAATGAATGGAATTACAATCTTCACTGACGTGAAGATAGTAAGGTCTAACGTCAACTAAGACAGATTAAGGTCTGACTTACAGGCTCTTAATAAAAGTTTCTTAAGTATGATCTTAAACACTACATCACTTTTTCAATGTTCGTCTGAAGTTTTACACTGCAGTAAAATTTAAAAATTAGAATCGATACTCTTTTAAAACGCCATCGTTTACACTGCTTTCAAAATTAAGAAAGAAGATCTTTATTCGTTACAGATTTTGTTTCTCCAGCAAAAAAGATTAACCCTTTTTTATCCCAGTCAAATGCATGTGAGAGAAAGAATTAGACGTTTGTGTATGCATGTGATACCTGATCCATGCTCGCACAAACGTCTATCTCTTTGGATAGTCGTATTGAAGCATCTATAGTACCAAGAGGCATCGTTACTGTTCAGTTAGAGAGAGACGGCATTTTCGATTAGATTATTTGCCCTTACGCAAGTGCAAATAGTTAAGGCTCGTTCCCACCGAGGCGTGAGGAGGCGACGAGTCACGCGGCAGGGAAGAAAAGTTTTCGACCCGTACACACCGAAACGTCAGAAATCGCTTTACGCCTAATGAAGTTCTAGCTACTTCTACTAGATGACAGATCTACTATTGGCTCAATTCAAGTCACATGACGCAGCAAGCATTTGGGAGTTGAAAATTGGTCAACTCGAAGCGGTGGATTTCAACCGGTTTCAGGCGAACGCGGTGAGGCTAGTGATTGGTCAATGCTTCACGCCTCACGCTGAGGTGGGAACGAGCCTTTATTCCTTCGCAAAGGATATAGGATTCGTCTATAAGGCAATAAGATTGGACGCCACAAATCTCTGTTGGGGAGAATAGCTTTCATGAAGAGACTATTGTGAATATGGAATGGCCAGCCGGATTTGAAAAAATTTGATATGCTTTAGAGAGACTGCTTTGACGCATTAATTCAGTTAATAAACAGCCTCATCACATCGCTATGCTTGAAGTCATGATCCTACATAATACTGTAGCTGCTCACGCATTGAAATCAGATACCAAGTTTATTGTTGTCATAATCATGCATAAATTAGTATGATTTCAATTCATATAATTTCAAGATAGAACATAAACCTATTTTATTTTGTCTAATTTCTGAAACACTGTTTAATTAATGTTTTTGTGAAAATTTCATTAAATTCCGATGAATAAACACTTCACTTTCACGTTAATCACGATTTTTCTGATCCTTCCTTAATTTAACTAGAAGTTAAATAATTAAACCATATCAAAATATTAAAACAGTTAAGTAACCTTAATGAATTCCTCAAAAATAATTTAAGTATTTTAAGAAATATATTCTGATAAGAAACATTTAATTTATAATATTAAAAAAAAAAAAACTTCTGTGGGGAGCTCAATATTATCTAGATAATTCTTTTTATTATCTTTTTACTTCTTATTTAATAGTGGAAAATTTAATTTCGACTTATTTTAAACCAAATTTTTTTAATGAAAAGTTTTAAAACACTTTCTAATTGAATATTTATTCAGTGAAACAAAATTGTCTCTTTATCTAAATAATTTTATTAAAATTAATAATTTATAAATTTGAATTAAAATTAATTTTTTTTGGAATTGGGGAAAACTTTAATGTTACGTAATAAATCAATTAATATTATCAAAATAATGTATTTAGTATTTCACCTTGCATATGTGTATTATATTCATCTAGCATTGTTTATTATTTTTTTATATATAAATATAAAGTGTCAAGAAAACATCCCTAAAATAATGAATACGTGAATGATATTTTTATAAGTATATAAATATTTTCTTACCCATTTTTGGCTCTATAAAAAGAAAGATATTATTAAGATTCTATATTTATATATAATTTAATAGCATTAAAATTATTAATTGTATATTAAATTATTAAATGAATAATTTCAAACTTATTTAACATTTTCTTTTTTTCATATCAAAGTTTAATTTTTAAAATAGTTTTACATCAACATAGATTTAGATAAACTGACTAAAATATTTATAGACAATTATTCTTAAAGTATAATCTTATAATCTTAGAAAAGACATTGATATATTAAAAATGTTTCTCACTAAGATAAACTGCTGCATAAACTGATATTTTTACGTATTTTTATAAATAAAAGTAGCAGTATTTGTAGAATTTATCAGTTAGACATATTTGTAAAAGTGTTTACAAAATTTTAAACAGATTAGTATGCTTTTACAATTTGTTACATAATTACAAAATGAAAAATATATATCTAGTTCTAAGCGAGATACAAGTATAATGCACAGAATTATATTTCATATTCATAATGCAAATTGATATTTATTTTAAAGACAATATCCAACTACTTATATAAAAATACTATAAAAATAATAAAAATTTAAAGTTTGAATCGTTTTACTTAAAATACTAAAATAATAGTGAAACAAATACGATTATCGTGAAGTTCAATATTTTACATTTCATTGAAAATAACTGCAAAAGAAAAATATTTAATTTTAAAGATCAAAATAATAAATTTTTACTATAATCAATCATTTTAATACTTCTTTTTAAAAAAAAAAAAAAAAACTGAAATTCCTGGGTAATACCTTATTCATTATATGCTTTTTCTATTTTTAAAGTGTCAAAATCTTGTTGTCAAATCACGTCAGCTATCTTTCAGAGTTATTTTGGAAATTCAAAACATGAACGTTACTTTACGATAATACAGCGTAATTTGATGTTCATTCCGTAATTGAGAACTGGCACTTTCTTGAAGTTACCTCTCTTCCTTAAAAATAAAAAATAAAAAATAAATAAAAAGAAAACACCTTTTGATTTCCTGATGATATACGGTCAAGGTGGAACACAGCGCTTTTTTTCTACCAAGGTAGAAATTTTACTCACTTTCACAAGGTAAATGCCCCGAGCGGTATAACAAAACGTAAGCCGACGAGAATTAAAAAAATAATAATAAAGAAAGCAAACCAGAGAACTAGTTATAATCTTGATTCGGCAGCTGTAACCTTCGAGCGTGATCCTTTTTTCTAAAATAAGGAATAGTTTTTTTTGTGTTCAAGTTTCTTTTATAATATTTCTGCTGGTACTTCGAATGTCATTTTTTTTTTGGAAGAAAAAAAAGTGAAATTAATTTCTTTTCTGGTATTTTAAGCCAAATGGTGTCGGAAATTTTCGATCTACAGTATTACTCTTTTTAGAACCGGATATCATTTTTAATAGATGGATTCTTTCGTAACAAATCTAGAGTTTACTATATAGATTCATAAAGGATGAATGACGTCATTATGACGAAAAACGTGGTACTCGAAGTGAAATAATTAAGTGTAGAATGTGTATAGAAAATAAATTATGAAAAGTTACTGTATTTTGGGTAAATACGCGATATTTTTTTTTCATAAAGAAATATCTGAATTGGACAAGGCGAATATTAATAATGGATTTATTTTTAAATTTTCTTAACCTATTTTTTATTATAAAATATCTAAAAAAAGTTTCCACCAAAACCAGCTAGTAGAGAAGATTTTATAAGGAAAAAAATTATGCATGGAATATTGCTTGCATAATTTAAGTGAAATTCTTTGTTTGTCGGTTACTAAAAAATAAAGGCCATTTTAAAAATCTTCCAACTGAAAATATGTTTTTTATAAGTAAAATCCTTAAAAATAATTAATTTGTTTCAAATTTAAAGAAATTAATTAGATCTTTGGTTTCTCTCAATAAAATTTCGTAGCTAACATTCTTAGCGATATAATACCATTTATAAACACAAAAGGTACGACTCGTGGCTCAGTGGTAACGGGAGAATTAGGACTGAGGTTAATCCGTTGGCGGCTTTGTTGTAGACACTGTTTCAAAGAACGAGAAGGCTCAATGGCGTTTGTGAAGTTCAGCATCTTGCCTCGTTCGTCGGACTACCTGGTGAGAGTTTTCAGGGTTTTCTCCCATGCGATACGCAAATACGGGGTAGTTCCCCCTAATTATCCTCCCTGAAGGCCCTGTTCTCCTTTTAAAACGACAGGTAGCCAAATCAGACTTCTACCGACGGGTGCTCCATCACAATAGGAGCTTCTCCTGCTTTCCCTGCTTCTGTGAAACCACGTGGGTTCTTGGACTTGGTCTAGATGTTGCTGTCTACCAAGTAGGATAAGAAACAAAAATAAAATAAACACAGAAAATGGCCTCTTCATTCTAATCTAATTAAATGAGTGAAATTAATTTAGCAAAATAAAATATTGCAGTGCTAATTTACTCAGGTCTTCTTTTAAGGGAAAAAAAACAATATATAGGGGACGAAGTTAATAAAAGCTTTTTTATTCAATTTTTCCTTTGTTACATATATTTTTGTACCATTAAATACTCATTAGTAACACTCATTATTATTCCAACTGAACTGGTTACATTTTAAATTCATCAAATTATTTTTGAATTATGATTTCAATATTTAATTGAATATGGTAGCTCTGTTTGGCTATAATATTTTTCTTTAATCGCAAGTACCTTTATAATAATTCAATCTTAATTTTTTAATTGTTTCACAAAGACTAAATGAAGCAAAATTGTTCTGAAGGAAGAGAATTAATTATTAAACGGAAAGATTTAATTCATATAAATGTCTGTTTTTGTCAATGTGACGTAACCTTTGACCCATAAATTGAAAATAATCAAATAATTCAAACATGTTAGCAAACGGGATATTCAGCTGTTTTACATTCCTTTTGTATATCTGTCTTTCGATTATCCTTCTTCCTTCAATTGAAATGAAATGTTTTTCTTATCAAAACATTCGATTCAGTATAATTCTCTTTTGTGTTTAAGTGAAAGAAATTATGCGTTTTCAAACATCATGTGAATTTGTTGAAACAGAATAATACTAATGAGAGCTTCGAAAGGAATACAGGATGCTATCATCTCATAAAAGAATGCAAATTTGTCAAATTTATTGGCTCATTTAACAATGGAAAGAGTCAACTCAATAAATGCGCATGTTAACAACGTCACATCGAACGTGAAATTTACATGCGTCATTTTTCTACTTATATATATATATCAATTTGTTTTAATCTTTTTTTTTTTTACTGAACGTGCTCCAGAGCTTATCATCTGTATCATCATGACGATAAATTATTCTGTTTATTCTTCAAATAAAAAAAAAATATTTCTTAAAAAAATATAATAGATGTTACAAATAACACACACACACATATATATATACACATACATGTATGTATGTGGTCTCAGGTTCCACTAATGAATACCGATGGTAATGGAGAATAATGTCTTTTAGAGAGAGTGTGGATCATTTATATGTCGTATGGTAGAAAATCCAGAAAAATCCAAGGAAGAAAAGTCTAATGATCGATGTGAAACTATTACATAAGCTGTCTCTAATCACCATCGAGTTTTCCCATTTTTTGAAAATAGTATCTGCAATAGATGCTGCAAACAAATTTTAACCTGGGAGCTCTTGCTATGTAATTTACCATTTCCTCACAAGTCAGATTAAGACAAATATTTAAACTAATTTTACTGTTTATTTCATATTTTATTGTTGCTTAATAATAAACAATTCAATATTGCCCTTTAAATTAATATTGTCCTATCAACCTATATAATGATAAATGTATAAGAATTCTAAAAGACTCTTTGATACGGAGTAATTACAAAACAAGCCTTTTCACTGCTAAGTTTCTACTAACTTGATTATTAAAATTAACGAAAAATAGTGTGTATATTGTTAAAAAAAATTTCTTTTTAATAGTGCTTGATGCCCTTGGAAAACCATCTGCTGGGTTGCTGGAAGGCACTGCAACTGCCCTGGGAGACTATGACGAGTGCCTAGACATAACAGTACCCAGAAGGATGAGGCCGGTTCCTGTTCCACCCTACACTGAGAAACAAATCGCTTTTCACGGACAGTTTTGTGTTGTGGAAATAGGTCTACCAAAAGCCATCAAACAGGCAGCTATGGCATACCAAATAGGCAACAGGAGTAGTTCGGAACTGGCTAATTCCAAAACGGTAAATATAATTATTTGTTTTTTAATAATTGAATAATGAATAATAAATATGTGATTCGTTAATAAGTTCATTTCAACAAATAGTCCAAACGTGATAAGCAATTCAACAATTTTTAACGCCAAAATAAAATTTATAATATAAATTATTATCACATATAGTATCCATTTAAATAATTTTGATAAAAACATCATAAATGAACTGTGTTTCATTTAGACATACACTGTTAAATTAACTCCAAAATTAATTGTTTTAAATTCTATTCTTTTATGTTGGCATTCTAACCATGGATTAAGTTGTGATGTTTAGTGTTTTTTGCACTAACATCAAAATGCTTCTCTATAATTGTTCTAGTATTTCTGAGATGTGCAATCATTAGAAACTCTTTCATGCTTTACACTTATTCAAATGTCTGAAATTACCTGGTAGTTAGCGCATTATGTTTTCTAATTTATCGTAGAGTTGCTCGAAACCCGACATACAGCCGAACCGAAATTCATTCATTTCAAATTGTTAGGGGCATAAGAATATGAAATATGGCATATATAAGCATAAGAATATGGACTTTGTGAAACATTGATAATATTTTAGCATGATAAGCTTGGATTTAATGAGTTGGTTGAATAGAATTAATTCGAATTCAATTGAACTCTAAATAATATATTATGATGTTAATGTTCATTTGTCGTTCAGAACTGCATATTGAATCTTTAAATCGGATGAGAAATTAAAGCTAGTTGAAATAATTACTTATAGTAGCCAGTACAAAACAGAAATTAAAGATTTTGAAAAAACAAAGAAATAACAATTTTTGTCTTATCTACATTGAGAATATTGTTTGTAATACATTAGCTTCAATTTGATTGGAAAATTGATTTTTTGTTGTTGTTTCTTATCCCACACGATCGACAGCAACAGTTAGACCAAGTCCACGAATTTTTTTAAATCGACGAATCATGATAAAGGGTAAAAAGTTCAATTTCTTTTTGTCCTTGACCTTGAGACACAAAGACATGGGGTACCCAAAGGGAGAAGTCTGAGTCTACCCTACCCGGTTATACCCCAACCCCGGGCACTAGGTATCCATTTTAGTCGCCACTTACGACATGCATGGGCTACAGTGGGGCTATTCTAACCCGGACCGCAATTATTTAATTGCAAACTTAAAATTTTGCAATTATTGCATTGATTTTTTTAATAACTCGCAAAGAATTTCGAGCTTAACTTTTATTGAGAAGTACAACATTAATCAGATTCTTCTTAAAATATGTGAAATAATCAGAAAAAAAGTATATATTTCAAGAAAACACTTTCATGATAGATTCTAATATCTTTATTATATTTTGCAAAAAAAAAGTGAAAAAATGAAAAATATTTGTAATTTAAAAAAAAAAATTGTTTATAAAATGTCCTCATTTCAAGACAAACAAAAGATAATATTCTATCCAACGTACTATAATCAAACTCATTTATAAGTGTTATGTAAAACTTATTTCCAATAGAAATAATTACAAACTCATGCATAATAAATTATATCTAAATTCACTTGGAGAGTGATTAATATAGCTATAGCATGCTGAATTTCAACGATGATGTATTACATTTTAAATTATCCAACACATGAAGAAAATGAAGTAAATTATGTATGGAAAAAAAAAATCCGTCAAAAAGTTAAAAATAAAGAGAAATTAAGGAAAAAATAAACGATAAAAGATCAATCAATCTATGTGTGTTGCGTGTATGGGAAAGTATTTATATATTCATAGAATCTTCACATTTACAGGAAGGTCAAATGGGTAAAAATTATTTAATTACGGTATTGAATTTTAAATGACATACAATGCTAAATTTTTCAGTCAAATGAATCCAGAAATTGATTGGTGCCATGAAAAATTTTGATTTTAGACAAACGCTAAGTATATAAATTATTTTTTAATAAACACATTTCTTATAATATTCAAGTAGATCAAGCACATTAATTTTACAAATTAAAATGATTCACTGTTATGTATTTTTTGAGCCCACTATGAGTACATAAACGAATAAGATTATTTTAAACCGCGTAGTTAAAAATTAAGAAACTCGATTAATTGGATAAAATGATTTATTTCTGATAATTTTACTCTGAATTGATCTCATTTAAGAAATTCATTAACGACCACCAGGTTATTCTAAGTCAAAAAAAATATATATATTTCTCTGTTATATAAATAGTGTCCTAACGGAAAGCTAAAAATATTTCTCTGTAATATAAACAGTGTTCTAATGCAAAACTAAAAATATTTCTCTGTTATATAAACAGTGCAAAACTAAAAGTATTTTGTTATATAAACAGTGTTCTGATGCAAAACAAAGAATATTTCTCCGTGATATATAAAAACCTTTGCTTTTAAAACTTTTTTAATTTCTCTTTTTACCCATTGATATACAAATAATTTTAAAATTGAACTTACATGCTTTCATTGAATCAAATCTAATCAAATGAAATTTTTACGATTTATGCAGTAGTTGTAGCTTTTACTTCAGCAATTTAATTTAAAGCGATACATAAAGATTCTATTGAATTTTATAATTTGATGTTCGACATAAATTATTTAATAAATGAGACATTTTCAATAAACGATTATAAAATGTTTTAATAAAAATTGGTCTTAACACAGTTTTAATGTTATCCCCTTAGATAAAATAATTAACTAACTATATAGACTATAATTAATTATTAAATTATTAGCATAAATCATTTCCCAAATCTTTAAATATTAGGATTCTCCATTGAAGCGGTTAACTAAAAGAAAATCACTACGATTGATAAACGGAAGCCTGTGTTTTATATCATAAATTTCAAAACCGTCAGTTTTTTCACTGGATGGAGGATTAAATATAATTCAAAGCGAAAGATCAAGAAAAATATAACCTTCATTTTTACTGTAAATAAGAATCATTACCTCCAAATATAAATTATTCTTCTCCAAATATAAATAATTTCCATAAAGAACTTGAAGTTTCCTTTCATTCAAAACATAAAAAAACCCACCTATTAATTACAGTAATAACTTTCCTTAATACATATTTAAATGAGATGGTAAGTGCTAAATCGTATTTTAAGTCTTTTTTTTTATTTTTTTATCTTTCTTCATAAATGATTAACAAAAAGAAGAATTGACCTCTAAATTAGCCATTGCTTTTATATTTTATTAACTTAAATTACTAATTTTATGATTAACAAATACCGGTGTTAAAACTGTTCTTCCTGAAAAATAACTTACATATTATTCTAGAACACTATTTAAGCTGAATAGCTCTACGTGCTGTGAATATTGATTGGCACATGTACATGATTATTGGAACACCGCGTGCCGTTGGCAAATTTGGGATCTGAATGGCCGAGTGTCTAGCGCTCTGTGCCACAGGTTTCGGGTTCGAATCCTGGCGGTGCCATGGATGTTTGTAGTGGTTCGGAATCCACTTTAAGCTGTAGGTCCCAGTCTCCTATGACTGTAAGAGCGTCACGGAGCAAAAGTCAGGCTTCTACCTACGGGTGCTCCATCACAACAGAAGCTGCTTCCTTCCCCTTCAATCATGAGCACGCATGGGCTCGTGGGCTTGGCCAGCCAAGTGGGATAAGAAACAACAACAACATGATTATTGGAACAATTAATTTTATTCTCAAACGTATACCACATAGATACATTCTGTCCTTTCTTTTTAGTATGCTATTAAACGTTTTACCACATAAGATTAGAACTAATGAATACATAAAACTATTTTACGAAAACATATTATTTAAAGTGTATACTTTTAGGTCTATAATATGTTTTATATTTTATAAAATCAATGTATATTAACATTAAAAAAATCTTAAAATTTTATTTAAGAAAATACGTTATTAAAGGAAATGTTCAAAAAGTTTCAATAAATTTTTAAAATATTCATTAATTTATACTTTAGTCATAACCTGTACTACTTTTCTAATCAATATTTTAAGAGTTAAATTATTTTAAATAAGCGATAAATAAAATTGCAGTAAAACTCACGTGAAAAAATTACTTCACAATAGTGATATTCAGAATTTGGAAAATGTATGAAAGCACTGAATCACGTATAAAAGTTTTAATTAACGAAATTTATCTCAAAATGGTATAGTGCCCGACTCGTGGTTCAGGGGTAACGTGCACCGATGATGAGCATTAGGCCTGAGGTTCCATTCGCTGGAGGTTTTATTGTAGACACTGTTTCAAAATACGAGGAGACTCAATGGCGTTTGGGATGTTCAACATCTTGCTTGGTTACTCAGACTACCTGGTGGGAGATTTCCGGTTTTCTCCCAATACGATACAAAAATGCAGGGTTGTTCTCCCTAAAAGTCCTCCAGGAAGACACTGCCCTCCTTCTTCAACGACACGGAGCCAATCACATTTCTACCTACAGCTGATCCATCACTACAGAAGCTGCCCCTTTCCCTCCATCCATGAGTTGACTACTCAGGGGATGTCAATCCCGCGCTGAAGGGCGCCCTGGTGGCCAAGTGGCTAGCGCTCTGGCCTTTGGTATCCCAGGCTTCAGGTTCGAATCCTGGGGGTGGCATGGATGTTTGTGAGTGGTTCGGAATCCACGTTAAACTGTAGGTCCCGGTCTGTTTAGCCCATGATGACCGTAACCCACAAGATGACCGTAGAGCGACAAACCGAACCAAACCAAACCGCGCTGAAGGCACTAAGGATTAGTCATAACAACAATAGCGACATGATATTATGAGTTTCAGCCATTGCTTTCAAAAACGGATATCTATAATGTGACAACATGCATAAGTTTCTTACATCGCAGCCTGATATAAGTTTTTTAGGTTTTCTTCTAATACATAAATTAATCCCGACAGTATCCTTAAAACACATTTTTTTTTTCAGTATTCCATTCCGGCTCCTATGTGGAACATGAAATTCCCACTTTACAAAAAAATCTTTAAAAGTATAAATATTTATTAAATACTTCTATTCTATTAATAAAAGAATTATACTTCATTTAAAATAAATACAAACAATAATTACAATACAGGGCCTGAATGGCCGAGTGGCTAGCGCTCTGGCGCTCGGTACCACAGGTTTCGGGTTAGAGACCCGGCGGTGCCATGGATGTTTGTAGTGGTTCGGAATCCACATTAAACCGTATGTCCCGGTCTAATAGGATCGTAGAGCGTTGCGGGGGCATTGTTACTCCACGTCCGTGGCTTATCTTCAAGTTACACGCTCTCTGAGTAATGCAAAGTGAGTAACATCTGTGCAGCGCTTGCCTTAAGGCATACAAGACTAAGCTGTATAAGTGTTTGCCAGCTGTATTAGAACAAAAAATAATAATAATAATAAATACAAACAATAATTACAATACAACAAAATAAATACAAACAATAATTACAATACAACAAAATAAATACAAACAATTTATCGTCTAGAAATTTCAAAATTACTGTTATTAAGTTAAAGTATAAAGTAAAAAAATAACAATGGGATTTTCCAAATATCATATAACTTTTAATGTTATTAACAAATAAACCCAAGATTCAAATGGATAACATTTTTTCCGTATTGTTATTAGACCGGGAATACCCACTACTAATTGCAACGAACTGTTATTACAAAATCTGTGAGATTTGGTGGATTTTATAACATGAACTATCAGTTTGATCTGTTCATGATTGATTCGATTCTACATTTCAATTTCAATGATTGTTTGTAATTGATAAGGAAAGAGAAAGAAACAAAGATTAATCTGTCACAATTAGAAGAGTAAATATTATATTCCTGCAAAATTATACGTCAATTTATTTCTATAATCTATCAATTACAAATATTTTATGTAATTTTCAGGTTAAAACATTTTTGAAACTTATTAAAACCATGAAATTTATTTAATGATGATCAAATTCAAATTTTCAAAATTCCATGTAAAAATTTAATCTATAGTGTTTTCGATATAAAATATAAATTATAATAAATTATAATTTATCTGAACATCGAGATAAAGTCAATGAAACCATATTGGCACTCAAATTGAATCATAGAAATTTTAACTGCTAATGGATATATTATTAATATCGCTGTAGATATTCAGTCTTTAATATCGCTATAAATATTCAATTATTAACATCACTATAATTGGATATCTATAGGAATGTTAATAGAATAATGCCTATATCGATGAGAATAATCTATATCGAGAATATATATATATATATATATATTCTATTCTCGATATCGATTATTCTCATCGATATAGACATTATTTTATTAGCATTCCTATAGATATCCAATTATTGACATCGCTACAGATATCCAATTATTTACATCGCTTCAGATATCCAATTATTTACATCTCTACAGATATCCAATTATTTACATCTCTACAGATATCCAATTATTAACATCGCTATAGATATTCAATTATTATATATTTCTTACGCTATAGATATTTATTAGTAATCATTTTTGTATGAGAAAAATTTATTTTTCTTCAATTTAAAAAGTCAATGTTGCTCTTCACAATTAGTAAACAGTTATAAAAACATCAGTGTATAAATTAATAACATAGCAAATTTACCTGTTATTAAGATAATGTAATAAGGATAAAATCTCTCTTTTTATCAAAACAATGTAAGAATTTTTTGACAACTTGTAAAAATCAACGTGGTTTTTTTATCAAAAAATTATATTTAAATTTATATTACAAAGAAGAATATTAAACTTAAGGGATTTAGGAAATTTCAGGAAATTTAATTTTAAAAAATATGTTTACATGCATAAGAATTAATTATACTGTTTCAAAAGCAGAACAAAAGAAAGATTTTAAATTCTGCTTTTGAAAATTCATACAAGGGAAAAATTATAATATTAAACCCATCTTTCTGTCGAAATTTAACTATTTAACTGCCGAATTAAAGGTAGTAAAAAAATAATTTACAAGGAAAACGCGTAATAATATTTTACAATTTAATGATATCAGTATATTTCAGACAGGTAAAACATTACCAAAAGACGTCAGTAAATTTGATAGATAATCTTATCACAAAAGATACTCATTTTGATTAAAGTCTGCGCATTTGTTAGGATTTCATTTTTGAAAAATCTACAATGGAAATTTATTTTTACTAGATCAAAACATTCCCTGCAAGCAGCTAATCTTTTTTATAAAAAAACAGATGCAAGTATATTGTATAAAATGAAAGTTATGAATAAATAAAAAAAAGTTTAGCAATGAAATACTTTTTAACTTTCATACGATATAATAAAAGAAAAATTCTAATTAAAATTATAGTCAAATGTTTCCTTACAAAAACTAATTTCAACCATCAATTAGGAATTTTAAAATTCGAAATTGTAATAAATATCATTTTCGAATTTTTTTTAGCTGACTCCATCTATTGGTAGATACATGAAACTTAAATCTAAAAAAAAAACTAAAATTAATTAATTAAATTTAATGAATGAAACAATATTTGAAAAAACTGTATTAACATCAAGTGTCATCCACTACAATGTCAAAAAATGTGTTTGAACTTGAGTGGGTGAATAAAAAGTATTTTATGAACGATTGAAAATTTGAACAAGATATATATAGGGAGAGTGTGAGCTAATAGAAGGAATTGAAAAAAAGAGAGTTATGAATATATAAAAAAAGTTTAACAATGAAATAATTTTTAACTTTCATACTATATAATAAAAGAAAAATTATAATTAAAATTATAATAAAATATTTCTTTACAAAAACTAATTTCAACAATCATTTAGGAATTTTAAAATATAATTTCGAAAAATCAGTATTTCGTAAAATCAGTATTTTCGAATTTTTACTTAATAAATTATTACATTCAACATAGCTAAGTAATATATTTAAGTGCAATATTAATTTAGCTATAAAAATAGAATATGCTTTTTATCTTTATGCACGTAAAAAAAATACACACTAACTTTTCAAAGTTTGATTTAATAACCTTGAATTGCACTTTAATTTGAAGTGAAGTGAATTAGAAAATTAGTAAATCTAATCAGGTGCAGTAAGAGTATAAGTATAGATCAAAATTTACTTTTGCATTGTAAGCTGTTTGTTTACAGCGTAATGCGAAATAGACAACATGTCTATGAAGTCATATCAAGTCAATTAATAGTTTACATTCGTCTCACTGTTGCAAAAGATGAGTCTGATTTATATCATGAGGTTTTTAACATCCTCAGAAAGAAGAGGACCTTGAGTCTTGGACCTTAAGTTTCAAGGAAAAGCGTCATATATTACATCGATCTGCAAAACCGGAAGGTTTATTTACAAACATTTAACTTTGGGCTAAAATACTCCCAAAGCAGATCTTTTAATCTAACACGTAGTTGTTGTTTTTTAAATCGTTAAGCTAAAGATAACGATGAAATATAATAAAAAGCTCGTCATGGGAATTCTGGGATTTGTATAGCAGTTGCTAAAATAATAAATAAATTTTATTTACGAAGTAAATAAAAGAAAATAGAATAATAATATGACAAAATAAATAGAAATTTTTATTAACTAATTTATCTAGATTTAATCTTGTAGCAGAGTTGATTTTTTGTTTAACGAAAAGGCAAGTCAATTAAACACCAGCATAATTTATTATAATACAAAATGATTTATTATGAAAAAAATTCAGTTATTTCAACTTTAAATTCATATTATATTTAAAAATGTTAGATATAAATTTATTCGTATTTATTATCGCATTAATCTCATCGTTTTTATTCTGAAAACAGAACGTTTCACGCCAATTCTCATCTTTTTTCATACTTAATTTCTACCATACCAAAATATCTTAAAAATATACATTTCAATTCAATATTTTTTGAATGTGTCATATTTCTCCTCAGTGCCTCATAAAAGTTTTCTAAAATGTATAATTTTTGCTATAAATCCAAAAGAAAGAGAAGAAATAATTAAAAAAGTTTTACCAAATTTGCATATTAAAAAAATGAAGTTATTTTATTTAATACAGTGAGGATTATTAGGTATAATATTAAAATTTTATGAAAATATTATTAATATATATTAATATAATCCACATAAAAATATTATATAATTAAATTTAAAAAAAATATTATTAAAATTTGAGAAAATTGAAAAAAAGAAATTTTAGAGCATAAACAAATCTTGCAAAAGTTTTCGCATCTGATTTAATGTTGGATCAAATTTGTTTGTTTTAAAATACTGTCTATTGTAATTAAAAAATATTTTTTCAAAAAATGCTTGCCGTTTTAATAGTAACATCTGTTTAGATTATTGAATTATTTTTATCCAATTTTTTCTTTACATTATTAAGCTTTCAAAATTCTCAAATTAATTATTAACTTACACTTATTTAGAGGTTATATTAATAAAAAATTAATTAAACATGTAGTTTAATTCTTATCTTTTGTAGAATGCTATAAAAAGCTATTACAATCGAATATTCAAAGCACTATGCTTAGGATTATCGTCTTGATGGAATTTGGTGTGTTTCTGGAGTCCCAATCGTTTGACTAATTACTTAAAAATTCATTTTGAGGTGTCAATATAAATTTATGGATCCATTGTGTTATGAATGAATTCAAACTTACCTATTTCGAAGGAGGATATATATCCCTCACCTAATTGCGCCATCTCCATAATTAACGAATCTAATAGTTCTCATATCAAAATTCTTCCTTTCGATTTTATCTAAATCATTATGAAACTAATGGCTCCGAATTTATCACATTTACTTCAATTAATCAATATAATACAATAAAATCAGCTTTCATTTTTACGACAGATGCAATTTAAACTTTTGATTTTTTACTCTGATGAAGAATTTCTTCTTTTTCACTTGGTTATAATGCCCGAATGGCAAAATTATTCTCTGATTTACAAAGATTCCATAATATATTTGCAACTCTGCTCTAGCTTTGGCAGCCAAAAATTTTGTTGGGTTTCACGATCTGGATTTATTGCTTAATCTATAACGATTTTTTTAAATATTTTATGATAGAAAAAGCAATCTAGCAATATAAGGAATTTTTTTCAATGATAAAACCATTTTTAAGTACTTAATTTGCAACTTTCTAATAAAGTATGCTTGCTAAATCAAATCATGGAAATATTATAATCAAATAAAAACATTAGAGGAAACAAAGGAATATTCTAAGACGATTTTAAATAATATGATAAATTGGTTTTTGTAAGAAATATTTCTCCTATACTATCCAAAATTAATATAAAATAGATTAATAAGATGCTAGTTTAAATTCGTGAAAACTTTTTGTGAGATTTATTTAGAATCAAAAGTATTATTTAGCATTTTTTCAAAAAAATTTAATAAATATTACCTGTTATAAACCATACTGTATTATTTAGATTAACTTTTTTTGTCACGTTACAATAATTTTTAATTTTTTCTACTTATTTTCTTAGAATTAAATGCGTAATTCCTTTATATGCGAAATATTTTGTGAGGCACTGCATATGTTCATTAAAAGGTTGAACGTGCGAGTAGAATTAAAATGAGATTTGATGTGAGAGATAAGCAGTTAACCTTCATGTTATAATTCAATCTTACTGGGTATTTCCCTGTTTTAGAGCAGCGCAAACGGTACATATTGTAAAAGTATTGAATTTTAACCTCGGATTTATATCCTTCATTAACTGCCTCTCTGATAGAACAGGTTTTGCATTAAAAGATTTATTGTACGCTATCAATTCAGTAAATGAATAGTTCTTTTCATTTTTATTTCTTTATTTTCTTCATAAAATTCTATAAATGTAATTTTAATGTATCGGATAATTTTTCCGTATAAATATAGCTTTTAAATAAATGATTCTTATTATTTTACTTTTTCATACCTTCATATATAAGAGGTATTGTACAGTGGCCCATAAAAAATGTGAATGAATTTACGAATTTTTATGAAATACTACTCTACTCATTAATAAAAATTAATATTTCATAATGATAATTTTTTTAATAATATCTATAATTTTTCTTAACAAACGTAAATACTGTAATTTCTTAACAAAATTCTGTAAATGCTAACGTGAAAGTAAAAATTTTCTTAAGCATTCACTATTTTTTTTACAAATATAACGATGAATAATTATCTTAAAAATAATTAATAAATAGCTTCAGAATTAAATACAACACTTACAACAATATATTCAGAACGAATTGAATTCGATTATTATTAAATTAATTATGATTAAAAATTATTAAAAATTCAAATTATCATAGATCGAATCAAAAACTGAAAAAAATTTAATGTAGGATAAAAAATTATAATCCATTATATTTTTAAAATATAATGGATTAAATATATTTTCTTTACAATAATTATATTAATAAAAATAGAATTTTTGGATGAGCAAAATATTTGAATGCATTTTTTTTTACACATTTTATGACAAATTATCAAGTAATTATTACTTTTTTATTCTACAGTTTCTGAAGGATTTGGTGCAAATAGCTCCAAGGGCAGACGTCGCCGCGTTCCGTATGGGCGTATGCATTCCTTCAGTCTGCACCCAGAACGATTTGCAGTTGATCATTAATGAAGGTAAGATGCACATTCCTCAATCTTTTACACTCATCTTTTCTCATTGATCACTATTTTGGTCGATGGATAATGTAAACTAATGTATTTTTAAACATAATCTGTATATACACCAAATATGTTGGGATCGATAAAAGACATCGTTAATATAATAATTCAGTCTTGGCAAAAAAGAAATCATGAACTATAATTTTATAAAAAAATTGTCAAACTTTTTATAAATTTTTATTTAAAATTATAAAAAAAAAATTAAGAAGAATGAAATTTGAAGACAAAAAGTATTCGTAAAAAAAAAAAGAAAAATCAAAATTTCTAAGTATAGGAATATAACTTTCATATCCTCTTTGTTTTGCATATAATGTATTAAAATAATAAAAATAGTTATTAAACATTAATTAATCATATCCATTTGAAACTGATTCTAGTTCTTTTTACTTTTATTGTTCTTCTTATTTTGAATTGAAAATTTTAATATTTTAATTTTTTATAACAGTATTTTTTACGTGTTCTTCCAATAGTAAATAGAGAAATAAATTTTAAATAAACATTTTTTAAAAGGACAATAAACATACGTAAATTAACTTTACAATTTTATGTAAACACTAAACAATAAAAACTAAATAAACAATAAAAAATAATAAACATAACAGTAAACTATAGAAATAATAAAAAACAATAAAATAATAATAAACAATAAAAAAAATCAATAAAAAACATAATAACAACGACAAAAAACAATAACAACGACAAAAAACAATAATAACGACAAAAAACAATGTTAACAATAAAAAAAACAATGTTTTGAAAGTGATAATCCAATATTAGAAATGTGAAAACAGTTTTAACCAACTAGAACTTTCTATTAACATACAAATTTTAATGAATTTTTTCCTCAAAAAAATTTATGAAAATTTTAATGTTAATAGAAAGTTCTAGTTGATTAAAGCTTATTGTTTAAAGAAAATTGTGGAAAATTGTGGAAGTGGTATTTAACTGGTATTAAGTGGTGGTATTAATCCATGCCAAGGCGGATTGAAGCTGTGTTGCGCGCCAAAGGTGGGCCAACTCGTTATTGGCAGGTGGTCATAATGTTTTGGCTCTTCAGTGTAAATTACATCAAGTATTATTATATATAATTTTATATTAAATTATTATTTGTAACGTATTATAAGTTTATGAAAAATTTTCTTTATTTTTATTAAACTTGACCAAAATTAATGAAACACTTATTTATAGAACACAATAAAGACTAAAATAGATTTCTTACAATACTATCATTGGAAATTTACAGTATAATTATTGTTCTCGATACATTATTTAATACATGTATAAATAATTGCTTAATATACACTGAAGTGACAAAAGTCATGGGATAGCAATATGCAAATTTTCAGATGGCAGTAGCATCGCGTAGAACAGGTATAAATGCGCAGTGCTTTCGCAGAGCTTTCATTTCTGTTCAAGTTATTCATGTGAAGAGGTTTTGACGTAATGATGACCGCACGACGGGAATTAACAGACTTTGAACGCGGAATGTTAGTTGGAGCTAGACGCATGGGTCATGCCATTTCGGAAATCGTTAGGGAATTCAACATTCCCAGATCCACTGTGTCAAGAGTGTGCCGAGAGTATGAAATTTCAGGCATAACATCCCACCATGGACAGCGCAGTGGTCGACCGCCTGCACTTAACGACCGAGACCGGCGACGTCTGCAAAGAGTCGTAAATTCTAACAGACAAGCAACACTGCGTCAAATAACCGCAGAAATCAATGTGGGACGTACAAGGGACTTGTCTGTTAGAACTGTGCGGAGAAATTTGGCTTTCTTGGGCTATTCCAGCAGAAGACCGACTCGAGTGCCTTTACTGACAGAACGACATCGCTTGCAGCGACTCTCGTGGGCACGTGAGCATATCGGTTGGTCCCTAGATGAATGGAAAACCGTGGCCTGGTCCGATGAGTCACGATTTCAGTTGGTAAGAGCTGATGGTAGGGTTCGAGTATGGCGCAGACCCCACGAAGCCATGGACCCAAACTGTCAGCAAGGCACTGTCCAAGCTGGTGGTGGCTCCGTAATGGTGTGGGCTGTTTTTTCATGACATTGACTTGGTCCTCTGGTGCGACTGGACCGAACATTGACTGGAAATGCTTATGTTCAGCTACTTGGAGATCACTTGCAGCCATTCATGGACTTCATGTACCCAAACAACGATGGGATTTTTATGGATGACAATGCGCCATGTCACCGGGCCACAACTGTTCGCGATTGGTTTAAAGAACATTCTGGACAATTCCAACGAATGATCTGGCCACCTAGATCGCCCGACATGAATCCCATCGAGCATTTATGAGACATCATCGAGAGGTCTGTTCGTGCCCAAAATCCTGCACCATCAACGCTTTCACAATTATGGACTTCTATCGAGACAGCATGGCTCAATATTCCTGCAGAAGACTTCCAACGACTTGTTGAGTCCATGCGACGTCGAGTTGCTGCACTTCGCCGGGCGAAAGGAGGGCCGACACGATATTAAGAGGTATCCCATGACTTTTGTCACGTCAGTGTATATAAAAACCTGTAGTGTTCATCATGTAGTTTCACACAGAACCATGAGATTTTTAAATTTAATTTTTAAAACTTCGATATTCAATAATACAAAATTTCTTAAAATATTTTAATATTTCCTTTTAATTTAATTTAAAATAAATATTTATTTTTATAGGAATATTCTAATAATCCTAAACAATTATTATGAATTAATATAATAATTATTGTATATAATATTTTAATATTAATTATATTAATATTGAGCATTATTAATCAATATATTAATAATTAATTATTAAATTGATGAAATATTTATTTATATATATAAAAATGAAGCTACATCAGATCGACAACAAACTTGGTAAAAGGAAATAAATATTGATTACACCTCAGTAAGAAATTTTATTCGAAAGTTGTTAATCAGGTTTATGATAAGATAAACTGGAAACGCACAAAACCTGTCAAACTCTCCAAATACAAAGGCCTTAATTTTTATAGCTTTAACTCGACTACTGAAAAGAAATTACACATTAAAAGGTAAAATTAAACTTTTTTTATCCTGATCTTTGACATTGGAGTTTTGACTTCTTTTGATAAGGACAGTTTTGCCCCTACCAGAATTCATCTCATCATAGGTCAAAGAAATATCCAATTCTCATTCAAGGTCACTTTCAAAAAAAGTAGAGGCAGGGGGATCAAAATTTCTTCTGCTACAATGCCCTTCATAAGGACTCGGACCTTCAACTGTGTAGAAAAATTTCACAAATTAAACTAATCATTGTCTAAGCCAAACAGAGACATGCAATTCTCTCAATGATGCTATTCTATAAAGAGTAGCATCAATTGAACCTGTTAGCATCAAATATAAAGATATTTTCCTTATTTTATGCTCAGTACATTTGTGTAAAATAACTTATTTTTACTTGTTCTCTATGAAAACTCGCCTGAAAAGAGTTTATTTCATAACAGTATGAGTTTTTTAGAAAAATAATATATCATTTATCAGTGAAAGAAGTCAACTCCCTAAAAATATCATATCATACTTAAATACGAAATTTTAAAAGTTTTCAGTTTTATAGATGTGATATTACCAGAGATATTGACAGAAACATTTAGTAAACTCAAACAATTTCTCTCACTTGCATAGCTTCATTCTTTTTTTTTAAATTATGTTATTAATGTTCGCTTTGTGTAATATAAACACAACTAACTACATATTAAATACATTTCATTTTATTCCCTATATCAACAAAGGATAAATAAATTTTGAATGATGCATATGATAATCTGCACTCAATTTATTTGATAGACATATTTGACCATTGAAAAACATATTTGTCTCATTAACAAACTGTCATTTTTTCATCAATTTTTCAATATGAACATTGATACTAAAATAACGATTAAAAATAAATATATAGCATTTCACTTACAAAAAAACATATTTTTAAATATATTCTTTTGATTTATAATAGAATATCCCATTTCTTAACTGATGAGTGTTCATTTAAAATGAGAAAATTACAATCTTATAAAGATACTGTCATACATTTTGTAGTCACGCGTAGCACCATGTGCTTTACTGAAACAACTTTATTTCTTAGTTAATTATTATTCTTGGAGAATATAAACTACATTCCAACCATTACAATATTTTAATTTTGGAGGAAAAAGCGATAAAATTTGAAATAGCATGTTGAAGAATCACTTTGAATTCATAAAATTCGGTTAGAATTCATTATTTCCTTCTAATAAGTTAGGAATGTATAATTTAATAAGACGTCTTACTTGCATAGCGGAACTAATAATTTATTCCAAAAGCATATTCACTGTTGAAAATCCCTCCCTATAACAAAACTACGGGCCTGATCGCCGAGTGATTAGTACTTTGTCGTTCGGTTCTACAGGTTTCGGGTTCGAGTCCCAGCGGCGTCATGGATGTTTGCAGTGGTTCGGAATCCCTTTAAACCTTAGATCTCGTTCAAATATAAATGTTAGACGTGGGGCTGACAACCCTACCCCCTTAAAAAGATGACATCTCCTAGGCAAACGGCCTTGACCTAAAATGGGGTTGTTGCGCCAATGAAGAAGTATAGATATCCACAGTGCTTACTGAGTCGTAAATAAATGATAATTTTGAAAATAATAATATTTGTCTATATTAGCCTTTTATTATTGAAAAAATTAAGATGTATTACATCAGGGAATCCAATAAATAGAATTCATATTATTTAACGAATAGTTATGAACACACAAGAATTGCTTTTCAAGTAAAACCTATTAAATGCCTCACATGGTGAAATGAAGTAGAAGAAGATAATAGAAATACGTTGGAATGTGTGTATTCATGCTTATGTTTGTTAATGTATTTTGTTATACATGTGAATTAAGTAAATGTTTTTCATTAAAATTGTTCAATGGTAAAAACATTTGTATTTCATACTTTGTGCTTTCTTCTTTTAGTTTCAAAACTAATTTTGTTGGATGCCAACACCATTAGGTGCGAAACAAAGCAGAAAGCGAATTTTGAAGTTCAACAAATCCTAATTCTGTAAGTTTTTATTTTATGTACATTTTCTTTTACCTTTCTCTCTTTTTTTTTTATCTATTGTAAGAGATCCAAATTAATAAGCATAGTTATGCATTAAGAAATTTTAATTTCATCAATTAGAATTGTTAGCAAATTAAACATTTAAGAAATGAAACAACTTCGTTCCCTACATATACATTCTGTCAGATATATAAGAACATAGATAGCATAGAAGACTCGGAGCTAGAGAAGGTTGATGGTTAGCACCACTGAACTTTAGCTGAGGAAGATTGGTTTAATGAATTTCAATAAGAGCCATTAAATTCAACATTTATACACAGTCCAGTCACATTAATGTGACCACCGCCTACTTTGATGTTAATGTGAAATAACCAATCACAAAAAGCAGGTGGCAGCACATTGCAGTGAAGTGTATATAAAGAATTCCACTTAATACCACATTCCACACTCCACTTAAAGCTCAGAATATAAAAGAGTGTATATTCTGGATTTTGACAGATGGTCACATTAATGTGACTGGACTGTGTATTATATGCAGAAACAATAAATATGTAGGTGAAAAAATTCGATCCTAGGATTTGAAGGAGTGGATGAAAAGTTGAATTTCGAACTCCCATATGCTGTCTCTGAAAAGTTTAATTTCAAATTATGTGGCATCAGTGGACAACCTTAATCCTCAAAAATAGAATTCTCACAATAGTGGTATTAACCTGGTATGGGAAAAGGGAAGCTGGAATGGATTATATAGGAACCTAATAAAATTATCAGTTAAAGATATTACTTAAGGCACCAATTAATCTTTTAATGTACTATAAAAAAATTTCAAAGATCTTTTTTAAAATAAAAATTTATTAAATCTTAACGAGTTCATAAGTCAAATGGGTAGATATTAAGTAGTGTCTCTATATCATGTTACAAAATAATATAAGTGTTGTTTTTTTTTTCGTATATTGAAAAGTAATGAGAAATTATTGAAAGCAATACTAATAAAACATTTTTGCTCATAAAATATTTGTCACTTACAGATAATTCAAAAGAATGATGGAAATGAAATAATTAAAAAAAAATTATATAGATATACTGAAAACGTTATAAAATAGAACATAATAATTATATTGTATAAAACCGGCGAACTTTTTATTTAGATTCCTTTTAAATATTAAGTTCTGGAAATCATTTTTTTCTGCATAACCTTAATTTTATACAATATTAAAGAAATTACCATAATATAGTAATTGCAGTAAGTCAAATAATTAGAAGTAAGATTGCATTTATTTTTGTAATTCTTTAAGACAATCTATGATCACATTATTTTTCATTCCTTTATATTAATGCAAATAAAAGCATTCTGCATTCCTACAGAACAAAGAGTTGAGAAGATGCAGGTGTTACAAAGTGAATAAAATATAAATTTAATCAAATTTTAAAAAAATTGAATTCTTTGAAAAATATACAAGTTATATAATTCTATTTGCAATCAATAAACTTTCCCTCAAGATATATGCAAACCACAAAAGTTAAGAAATAACAAATCTTTCAAAAAGAAAACAAAAATATACTTTGTTTTTCCTTGAAAATATTTATGTGTCAAATTTTTCTCAAAACTATTCACTGCTAAAAATATGTGTAAAACCAACTTCCATAGTAACAGAATAGATAGCTCTGTTCAACCGGATAATTTCGGTTTCAACTGCATGTATGGTATTCATCACAACTTCTACTTACAAATTGTACAGCAACATTAATTGTTGAAGTATTGTGATCAGTCAAGAATGACGTCATTATGTCTAAATTGTAAACGTGATAAAATTTTTAATAGACGGAAAACACACTTTCACGGATTTAATTTGCATAATTCGATCACGTGACAGCCGAAACGTCACAAATTCAAATTGTGATTAACTTTCTTCGTAATGATTAATGACATTGAAATATTCGCTTGGGATTTATATTGTCATAAACCTTGACCATGGAGTCAAAAGTCATATTTTTAATTTACATGTAATAAACTATGAATGTTAGAGACATGTAGCACCCTACGTTTTACTTTTTATCTACAGAAAATGCGAAGTTTATCTATATAATTTCCTTAGAATAAGTGAAGTTTAATTTTTTTTTGTTTGTAGAGTGCTTTTTCTTGAATTTAAAATTCAATAAAAAGTGTCACCAAAGTCAATAAAAAGTATTATCAAAAATATTTAACGAGATTGTAATTTAATTCAAATTTAATCCATATTTTAATTATTTTTTCTTTGTGCATGAATTCTTCAATTAAGTATTGCAGTTTTATCTTTAAAAAATTTTTCTTATTATATTCTATTTCTAATTAATAAAGTTAGTAAAATGATAAGTTTTAAAGTATCTAGATCATTTGCTTACAAAACCTAAGTACTTGGTAAGTAACCTGGTGGTTAGTTATCATATAGTAAATATTGTTCAATTTAAAATAAAATTAGATATTAAAATTAGAAATTTAAAATTAATTTAGAAATTAATGTTAAAATATATAATTAATATTAGCCATAAAACTTTCTTTTGAAGTTTACATGTGATAATTCCTAATAGTTTAGAATATTTTCTAAAATCCTCACCATCATTACCAAAATTTAATATTTTTTGCATGTTTTAAAATTAAGTCTTTATCAATATCTATATTAGTTTACTCAAATTATTAATAAAAAAAATAATAAATAAATTTGCTTGAAAGAAAATAAATTACAATTGATGTCTAGCGGTTTTTTTTTTTTTTATCTTGTCGAAGAATATATACTAGATTGCATAGGTTGGGAATATTTTATGAAAAATTGATTTAAAATTCACTGAAATAATATACTTGAAAATTTTTTTTATTGAAAGCATTAAAGTGAAAAAAGATTTCTAATTGATTTACATTTTGTAAATTAATTTACAAAAACTGTAGCCCGACTTATGGTTCAGTGGCAAAGCGCACTACTGGTGAGCATTAATGATTCAATCTGATGGCGGCTTTGTTGTAGACACTGTTTCAAAAAAAGAGAAGATTCGATGGCGTTTCTGATTATCAGCGTCTTGCCTCGCTTGTCACTATCTAACAGGTGGGCTGAAAAGTCCGTACGCTGACACATAGATGGTCCTACTAGTATTAAATCCATATAATTTTTAGTTAGCCTTAACCTTCAAAAGACACATGTATAAAATTGACAGATGTTGCACTATTAGCATGTGAGTTATAGCATTTTTAGTGAAGCAACTTTTATTAGTTTGAAAAAATGGAAAAAAAGGAATTTTTGTGTGTTTATAAAGCATTGCTTTTTGACGAAAAAAAATACTATTGAAGCCAAGGCTTGGCTTGATAAACATTATTCGGACTTTGCACCAGGAAAATCAACCATAGAGAAGTGGTTTTCTGAATTTAAACGAGGCGAAATGAGCACCGAGGACGATGCATGCAGTGGACGCCCCGAAGTGGCTGTTACCGACGAAAACATCAAAAAAGTCCACACAATAATTTCTGAATAACAGTAAAGTGAAGTTGATTGAGATAGCTGAGGCCCTAAAGATATCAAAGGAACGTGTTGGACATACCGTGAATGAATATTTGGCTATGCGAAAGCTCTGTTCAAAGGGGTGCCGCGCGAGCTCACAATCGACCAAAAACAACTAGGAATTGATGATTCTAAGCAGTGTTTGGAGCTATTCAATCGTAATAAACCCGAATTTTTGCGTCGATATGGGCCAATGGATGAAACATGGCTCCATCATTTGACACCGGAGTCCAATCGACAGTCAGCCGAGTGGACTGCACGTGAGGAACACTAAAAATGCTATAACTCACATACTAATAGTGCAACAGCTGTCAAATTTATACACGTGTCTTTTGAAGGTTAGGGCTAACTAAAACTCATATGGATATAATACTAATAGCGTTATCTATGTATCAGCCTATGAACATTTCAGCCCACCTGTTAGTAGGAGTTATCTGGGTTTTCTGGGCTGGATCTGAAGCTGCCCTGAACTTTCTCTCCTTCCATGAGACCACACGGGTTTTGGACTTGGTCTAGATGTTGCTGTCTATCAAGTGGAATACGAAACAACACAAATCTGTAACTCAATTTTATTTTAATTGCAGTTTTTCTACCTATTTGATTTAACACTGGTATTAAAAATACTGTTATTTAAAAGTTATTTTATGAAATAATATTTGTTTATTTAGTTGTTGAGCTTTAAAAAAAAATCCCTTTGTGTAGCTTAAGCTAACCCTGACGAAGCTTATAAAAATGATAAAAAGTTAATTCTCAAATTTTTTCATAAATGCAATTTATTTTATTTATTTATTTATTTACATTTTGACTAATCGAAAAAATCGTGGTAATGAAATCGTTTTAATTTTTAATTTAATTTAATTTTAATCTAACTTAATTTTAATTTCAATTTATTTTTATTAGCTGTGTCTATGGAATCATAGGGTTACTCATCTTGTTTGGAACGTCTTTAGATGTATTGCTGCAATTTACGAAAACAGAAACAATTGATGATTTTTATTTACGAAAACAAAGTAAGACAATCTTTATTTACGAAAATCTAATTATAGTTTAATGGCATATAGTGTACATATACATATAGTATACATATTCTACTGTACTTTATGAAATTATATTTAAAATACCATGGTGTGTTTAATTCTATTCACACTTTTGTAACAAACTCATTCTTATATTAAAATTTAAAAAAAAAATTGAAGCATCTAGATTTTTGTTTCAATATACGAGTTTTATGTATAATTTATAATATTATTCATTATTTTTTAATGAATTATATTAACGTTTTTAAAATTGAAACTTAATATTTAATTTTATTCACGTAAAATTCTTATATACTGCAATAAAAATGTAATGCATCTAACTTTCCACATTAATTTAATTATTTTTTACATTGATTTGTATATAAATTACTTTTTAAAACTGTCGTTTATATATACATATATATTCTTTACAAATGCACTCATTGGAGATTTCGTATCTTTTTTATGGCTTACAGGATATTAAATTTTTTATTATAATCTTTTAGGCATGTGGATACAATCCGCCATGGCTTTTTCCATTCCCAGAAATACTCAGAAATTACTTTCTCTCACCACTAATGACAATTCAAAGATACCTTCTGTTCGTGGAATGAAGTTCTTAACTATACTACTGTACATTGTTGTGTGGACTTACGCATCACCCAACGACTACCACTTCTTCAAATTTCGTAAGTATTTATAGCAAAAAGGGGGTTTTCTTTATTATTTAAATATTAGACATGTTTCAAAAAGGTTTAAAAGGAGTAGAAAAGCTTTATCATGTTTGTTTTCATCAAGGACTTGTATTCTCTGTAATATTTTTCAATGTTACCCTTAATGGGTAAGGAGGAACGTAATACTTTCCAAGATGAATTTTTTTTTAAAATTACCATCACTTGCACTTAGTACGGAAGAAAATCATGTAATCTAATAATCATGTAATCATCATGTAATCTAAATCAATACAGGGATACTTACTTACAATATCACGTTCATCACGGTTTGTACAGATTTTTCAAATAGAACTCCAACCCACAAAATCAGTAGAGTCTTTAGACGTTTAACTAGCTTTACATGTTGCTACATGTTATAGAACGCAATTACCTGTTAAGTTTATCTAAAACATCGATGAAGTAAGTTATAAGAACTCTAACTGAAATTTAAAATTTATCTGGAATACTCCAAGAGTTTGATATGTAGTACTTGCCAAAAGAGACGAGTGATAAATGTAGAAAAAATTTCAAATTCACAGATTTATCACATACTCCCTGTTTATATGATATTAGACAAATAAAATTCGGGGCAAGGTTTTAGAATCTGTAACTATCCAGACTACTTTTTTTCGCATTAAAATCTTTAAAAAAAAATCCAAATGTGGTATCTTGCAATTGAATCAAATTTAATAAATGGAAAACAATATTTCATAATAAAATATATTTCAAAAAACTATATTTCTTAAATCAATAAACAATATTCATAATAAAATGTAATACAGGTTTTTAACATACGTATATTATTTATAAATGTAATTTTAGTTTGTAAAATTACAGTTAAAATTAAAAGATTTTGAACAAAAATATCTTTAAATATATATTTAAAAATAGAGTTAATCTATGTTCTTATTCATCAAACAAAAATTAATTCTAACATAGAACTTAAATAGCAATATGCGTCAAAGTACTTTATCTTATTCTGTACTAATACTGTGTTTTATGTTCTTTGCTTCCCATTTCAGGAAGTGCGTTTTATTTTTTCAAATTCTTGGAACAAATTTGGTTTAGCATATTTGCCAACGGTGCTATGGGTATAGACACACTTTTCTTGATTGCGTAAGTAAAATTATCATTTTTATCAACAGCATCTGTTTTTATTCTATTTTGTAATTTAAGTATAAAAATATTGTTTTAAACAAGTTTATGATAAATAAAACCGTAGTGAATTAATAGGGGATTTCATCTGAAATAATTTCAAAAGATAATGTTGAAAACTAATGATAACCTAATAACTCATGAGTGGCAGTTTAAAGAAGTTGAAAACCGCTATTTTTTATGGAAATGTATGAGAGAGGTTAAAAAGACTGGTCTGGTACCTGCTATATGAAATATTCGATGTAGAACCTTTTTTATTATAGAATGTATATTTGACTATTTTTAAAGCATAATTTTAAGCTTTTCAAATTTTACTTATTATATAAAATATAAAAATATGTTAATCGTAATATTTTTTTCCAATTCTAAATTTTATTATGCATAAATTATTTATTCAAAAATTACTGCATTCATAAAAAAGAATATATGTAATGAGTTAAAATGCAAGATGGCGAATGAAATGTTTGAACAAAAAGACAAAGAGTAGATTTTATCTATTGTGGAAAAAAAATAAAGAGTAGATTTTATTTATTGCGGAAAAAAGCAAAGAATAGATTTTATTTATTGTAATCAAAATTAATTAATATCAACTGTAATGTACATACATTACAGTTGATTTTTATTAATTTTATATTCAAATACAACACTAAAGGAACTTCTTACTCATAAATCTATAATCAACGACAATTACTTTTCGTACGCTTAAAATAAAAATCGATATTGGTGGATATTAATTACATTAATTGCTATGGCATCAGTTCGGTTTCTCTTTGGAAATATGGTCCCCTAGCATATGATCCCTTAGAACTCCAGCTAATAATACATATGATGTTTTTTTTTTAATTATAAACGAAAATGTTTTCTAAAGATATCATAAAAGCATTATAAGTAAAAAAATAATATCTATCGCTAAAATAAAATAAATTGTTGGAGCTTTGCTTTTCGTTTTATCTGTTATTTTTAAATAAGGACAGAAATGGTTATGCTTATAAGCAACCATAAGCATAAAAAGCTTACTTTTTTGCAAAATTTCTTAAAAATTTCTATTTTAATACGTATTTTGATGCAACAAGTAATTTCTTAATTCATTAAATTTTTAAACAGAATTTCGAAAACTGTATTACTAAGTCATAGAAATTTTGCATAAGCTTAATTATTTTCCGATTGGCAATGTTAAGTTTTGTGATCGCTTTTGAAGTTTTATTGAATTTATGATTTCAATGTCATTTAATTCAAATTAATTTATTTTATAAAAATTTGAATTACGTTGATTTATATCTACACATTTGTTAAATAAATTCTGATTATTTAAAATTCTTACTTTCAGTTTTTTGTTAAAAAAAGGCATACATTGGTTAAAATATAAAATTTCTACTATCTGTTATAATATTTTAATTTAAAATTAAATATATTCAAAAGATTTATTGTGAATTTTTTTACAGAGGTTTGCATATTTCTTATCAATTTTGGAGAAAAAGTGTCTACCAAAGAATTGCAGTAAATGCTCATAAATTTCTATTGAAGTGGTATTCAAGGTAAGAAACACTTATTTTTTATTTATTCTAAAGTAATTTTTATTGATTTTCATGGCCAATACAGTTAATCATATATCTGTTAAGTCCTTTATCTCAGCCATTATCATATACGAACCTAGAAACTTTCAACTTTATTTGCAGGATTAAGCATTTAGTGAAAGTTTGCAAAATTAACAGATTCTAATAAACTTTCTTCAGTAAGACATTATTAACTAAAAATACATTAATTACTAGAAGTTCATATCAGTTTTTAAAAGTTGAAGAAAATTATTTATATATATTTTGAAAACACATTATTATAAATATAATAAAGTAAGAAAGAAATTATAAATTTACATGAATTTTGATTCTACTTCTTTTATTGTAATGCATAATATACCCATACTTAGATCATGTTAAAGATTCGGAATATTTTGTAATTATAAATTATAATTACTAGTTAAAGTAAAAAGCTGAAATTTTGTTATAAAAATTATATCTGCATAGTAATCGTATTGCTTAAAAATACTATAACATCCATCTAAATTTTTTTTAATGCAAAACGAATAAAATTAATCAAAATATTAAGTAAAAAACAAAAATATAATAAAACAAATGAAAGATAAACCATAAATAAATGTATATGACTTGAATCCAAACATAAAAAAAAAATATAAAATAAACAAATGAAAGATAAACCATAAATAAATGTATATGACTTGAATCCAAACATAAAAAAAAAAAAAATATAATAAAACAAATGAAAGATAAACCATAAATAAATGTATATGCCTTGAATCCAAACATAAACAAAAATATAATAAAACAAATGAAAGATAAATCATAAATAAATGTATATGCCTTGAATCCAAACATAAAAAAACAAAAATATAATAAAACAAATGAAAGATAAATCATAAATAAATGTATATGCCTTGAATCCAAACATAAAGAAACAGAAATATAATAAAACAAATGAAAGATAAATCATAAATAAATGTATATGCCTTGAATCCAAACATAAAGAAACAAAAATATAATAAAACAAATGAAAGATAAATCATAAATAAATGTATATGCCTTGAATCCAAACATAAAAACAAAAATATAATAAAACAAATGAAAGATAAACCATAAATAAATGTATATGCCTTGAATCCAAACATAAAAAAACAAATAATAAAAATAAAATCCGGACAATTCAGAAACCATAATATTCTTAAATTTACTAAGTACCTGATAATCTCTTGTTATCGTTTTTTTTTTGTTTTGTTACAAGCAGCACAAATCATATTACATGTTAAAATTCAGTGGACAAAGAAGAGGAATACTAAACACTTGAGCCAAATCCATTAAAAATACATGAAAAAAAACAAAAAAAACACATAATCAACTTATATTGTTGAAATAACCACTGATTTTTCCTGTTCACATTAAACAGCAAGATTTATTGCAAAATGAACTTAATTGTTGTTATTTTTATTTGCAGGTTTGCGCTGTCGCAGCTTCTGATTATAAGTTTGGTATTATGTCTACCTCTGATTGGAAGCGGTCCTATTTGGGCTGACATCGTGACTCCAGAAGTCGAAAACTGCAAGAAAAGATGGTGGCTGAATATATTAGCTCTCAACAACTTTTGGTCATCGGATGACACTGTATGTATCTAGTTATTAGTAAATATTTTCGAACACCTTTTTTTTCCATTTTAAGTCAGAGATTTTTAAACAACGATCAGTATTTGCGAATATTTTACCTTGAGCACCATGAATTTGACCCCCTAAGCTGAAATTAACCATCACCCCCCAGCCCAAATATTAAAATTGTAAATAAAAGAGCATATTTAAGAGAAAAGTTTTTTTTTTTTAAATTCCATTTTTTTTTAGTTTCAGTAGTTTCTAAGGATAGGTATTAAGTAAAATTTTATATAGATGAGAGCCCTATTTGTCCCTGAATTTTCTTTCCATTCTCCTTCTAATACCACGGCCTGATAACCAATTGGCTACAACTCTTGCTTTCGTACCGCAGGCTTCAGGTTCGTATCTTGGTGGTCGCAGGGATGTTTGTGAGCCGTTCGGAATTCACTTTAAATTGTAGGTACTGGTCTAATTAGCCCAAAGTGTGCACAAAATGACCGTAGAGCGACAAACCAAATCTTCTAATACCTAAATCCTTAAAGCACGAATATCCAAATATGTACTAACCTAAAAATAAACCGGAATTTTATAATGTTAAGTTCAATTTTTAACTTTCAGTAATTTTGGTTTGTTTCTAGTATTGAAAAAATTGCGCATTGCTGATATGTTAAGCTGCTTGACATTTTGGAACACTCAACATGGCACTAGGACCAAACCGATTCAAAATCCCCGCTTTTTAAATAAGAGCATAATTATAATTTATCTGCAGTTTTATGAAAAATGTTTTCACTAAATTTTTAATCAGTAAGAATTTTACTTTGTTTTTTTATAAAACAATATCTAACTGTTCTCTTTCTTTCTTTCTTTTTTTTTTAGTGTTTAGTGCACACATGGCTTGTTTGCTGTCTGTTCCATATGTTTATCATCGCTCCTATTTTGCTGTTTATTCTCAGCAGGTAAGTGAAACTAAATTTCCTACATCGATTTGTTAAGTAATGCCGCATCATTCATTTCGCATAATTAAATTCATGGAAAGAAACGGATGCTCATAAAACTAAATCATACTGTACAGCAATTAATAGATGATCTAAATCAGGGGTCTCCAAACTTTCCAGCATTCGGGCCATACTTTTTACTCCAGTAAGTACCAAGGGCCAAAACCGTTTTAATTTTTCTGCCATTATCTATAATTTCTAGACTAGTCGCCAAGTACGCGCTCTGAGCGAGCACACGCTTGCTATTACTATTGTTACAATTATTACAATTACTATTGTGTATGAATATCGATGTTTGTTTTTTATCCAACTTATTACAGCAACAATAAACTATTCGCTGTCGCGGGCCGGATTGATGACACGGATTTGGGCGGGCCGTAGTTTGGAGACCCCTGATCTAAATCATACTGTGCTGCAATACATCATGCTTCAATGAATTGAAAAGTTATACTTCAGGATTTTGTTAGAGTAAAAGTTAGGGCCGGATATGCGTGTGTTCTTGATTCAGTGTGGTTTCATGGTTGAAACTGAATTATTTTTTTAAAATAATAACCAAACTTAATTTGCTAAGACAGTACTACACAACAGCAACATATTGTAACACACAAAAAAATTTATATAACAAATATATACAAAATCATCTTAAATGTAAGTTCGTTTAAGGATTTTTGTGCCATTAATACTGCCTGGAACTCTTCACTCGACTCTGTGCACTCCCTTTTCTCTTTCTCCCTCTCCCATTATCGGTTCCAAAGTTTTTTTTTCTTTCTAGTGCAGCTGGCAAACACTTAGACAGCTTGGTCTTGGATGCCTTAAAGCAAGCGCTGCACAGATGTTACTCACTTTGCATTACCTAGGGGGCGCGTGTAACTTGAAGATAAGCCACGGATGCAGAGTAATAATGTCCCCGCAACGCTCTATGATCATATTAGACCGGGACCTACGGTTTAAAGTGGATTCCGAACCACTACAAACATCCATGACACCGCCGGGACTCGAACCCGAAACCTGTGGTAGCGCTAGTCACTCAGCCATTCAGGCCCCCAAATTTTTTTCTAAGCGTCATGGATGTGAGCGCTGCACAGACGTTACTCACTTTGCATTCACTTGATGGTAAGCCACGGACCATCAGGCCCCCTATTAGGACTGGGACCTACGGTTTAAAGGGTTCCGAACCACCAACACCCATGGGCAAAGTAAACCCGATGGTACCGAGCACCAGAGCGCTAGCCATTCGGCCATCAGGCCCCCGAAAAAAGTCCAAAGTCTAACGTAAGGGTTAACTCGTCCTTGAATGTAGGATCTATCAACCTTGGACTCTTCCACGTTGGCTATATTATGTTTCGGGAAGACATGGTGGATTCTTACTATTAGCATAATAGGAAAGCTACACAAATAAAGTTGCGCAGAAATTAATCTGTTTCCTTAATAATTTAGCAATCAATCATTTATAATTCTATACTTTAGATGATAATTTCGTTGAATTCAAATAAGAAATTTATACTGATAAAATAATGGGAATGTTGCGATATTCCCAATATTTCATTTTTATTATCCCATTGTTGGCCTTTTTTAGATTAAGTACGCAGTGACGTCAATGTCAGTTGTTTTAAAATTAGATTGATAATTTCAAAGAATTTGTACCTCAACACAAAATGCAGTGAACGAATTAAAAGTATTTTGAGTAACATGAGGAAAATGAGTTTTCTCAATCTGATTTGCAAATGAATACTGAAACAATGAAACATGAATAAGAAGATGATTATGTTTTAAACACCATAATTTAATTTCCAATATGTAAATGCAAAAATGATTTAAGATTCAGATCGTCTATAAATCATGTAAAAGGAACAAAAGATAATAATTTGATATTATAGTAAAACTTATATAATATCCAGATATGCGTTTGGTCTTTATTCAGGTATGCGTTTGGTCTTTTTTTCTTTAAATAAAAACGTTTATGTCACATTTATTAAATGTTAAATGCATATAAAGCAACAATTAAAATTGGTCTTTTTCAAGTTTTCTAAATAGTTTATAAGCCAGTTCGTTTAGGGTGCCATATTTTTACCCTCCGTACTGCTTGGAAAGCCAGCACTGCAAAACTGCCCCTTTCTTTTCACACAAAACAAAATTATATAACAAGTATTTACAAAAACAGTTTAAAAGCCAGTTTGTTTAGTTTGTTAAAAGCCAGTTTTTTTATATTTTGTTTCGGGAAGACATGATGGATCCTTGCTATTATAAAACAAGATTTCTCCCGCTAAAAATATATGAAAAATAACATTCTTAGCATTTAAGCTAATCGAAAGCGTATCATATTTTTTAATGAAGATTATATTGTTTATAAATCATGCCATTTATTTAGTAGATATTGTAGAAACAAAAATTTCAAAAATTACGTCGCAATTAATAAATGAACCAAATATAAAAATAATAGCATTCATAATTATAGTTAATATCTATAAAATTTATAATTTGTGATAATAAACAACGCAGTTAATTTTATTATTATATAAAAAAAAAATTCATATGTAATATTAAATGTTAAATGCATATAAAGACAATTAAAATTTCTAAATTGGAAATATTTTGAAATTCAGTAAGAGATTTGATAGTTAAGGATTAACCAGTGCTTATTTGTAGGTAATTAATTTTGAAATGTATGAATTACTTATGAAAAAAATGTATGAATTTTAATTTTATAAAGAAAAATTTATGTATGATATACATTTCAAAACATCTCTGCATTTTTAAGCAATTAATATAATTATAATCAATACTTATCCAGTGAAATATGTAAAATAAGTATGGTTACTTATAAAAACTGCTGCGGAAGGCATACATTCAAAAACTTTTCTACAATTTCTGTTGTTGATATATTATTAATTAGTAGTTTTTAAATTAATTTTCATTAATTAATTATTCATGGAATTATGTTTACTTTCAGATCGACAACTGTAGGAATATTTGTCAATTGCATCATTATCATGGGCAGCAGCGTCGCCATTGCCATGGTAACCCTCATGAATGATCTACCTCCTTCACTCACTTTCTATTTAATGAGTTTTGCGTAAGTGTACAAATTTCATTATTTTACCCCTGTTTACAAACAAAAAGGAATTTTAACTTTGCAAATTGTTATTTACCTTGCATAGTTTGACTTGATTATAATTTTAATTATATTTCTTATTACATTATCGAAATCCGACTGTTGATTTATTAAAGTTCCATTAATAAACTTATCAAAACGCATTTAAGTAATGCAAATATTATAAAGGTTTTATTAAAATCTATTGATCGATTACAAAAAAAAATTTCAATAATAAGCTTATCAAGAAAGAATTTTAAGCTTATAATTGATGCATTTCTGGATAATCTTATGCCATAAACAAAGAAATGCAACTAATTATTGATTTGTGCTCTTTATTACAGGAACATCAAAACTCTTTGGCAAAAAATATTCATCCAAGCCTACAGTCACATAGCACCATTTTGCATCGGTATATTGCTGGGATTCTTCATCACTCGTTACGACAAAATCCAACTGAGAAAGGTAAGCAATTAATAATTAATTAATTTCATAAATTAAGCCATAATAAAAGCTACACTTCAATCCATTAACTATCGAAGAAATTAAGGTCGACTTTCACCAGATACTAAAATCTTGCATCGCGGAACGCCAGTCAATTGGAGGCCTGAGTTGGCAAGATATCAGGCTTTCGTTTGGCTGACTTACTGCAATATGAGATTTCAGTATCTAGTGGAAATCTACCTTTTCTCCATAATGAGAAATTACCACCTTACTGGAAACGCCCTGACCATCTATGAGAATGCATGTGATCAACAGATGAAAGAAAACTATCAAGCTTAGAGTTTGTCTTACTTTTATATCTGGATTTCAGAGTAGATGGAATTTGTAGACACTTTCATAATTTACAGATACCAATTGTTAAATTTCGTATATTTGATTAATTTTAATATCATGGAATTCAAATACTAAATGAACTGTCCGTTATGGGACATAAAATTAAACAACTAACATGTCTGGAACTTTAAAAGAGACATGTGTTAAAGACAACAGAGACCATTTGAGTAGAGTACTTGGAAAAATTTGTAACTGTTGAACGATTTAACACAGTTGGAACTCATTTTATTGAATTTCTAGAATAATAGCTAATGTAAAGTATCTGGATAGTTTCAGGAATATTGGCACTTATGTGTAGGTTATACTTTTTCTAATTAAAATTTATTCTGACTGAAAAAAATGTGTTAATGAGTTATTTAATGCAATTATTAAAATAAAAGATTCACAGATTGATTATTTTATTCTAATTAATAATATTGCTTCGTAAATATTGTACATTAAGATTGTAAAAATCACGACCCTGAAAGAACGGATTTATCATCTACGATGACATAAAAATATTTTATATTGTATTACAATTGTTCCTGTATGAAAGCAAATGCATTACAATATACAATTGCCTTTTCTGAATAATTTCATATATATGTATAATCTAATTCCTTTTTCTTTTGCAGACTACAGTGCTCCTCGGCTGGTTGGGTGCCATTGTGTTGAACTTAACAGTGTTGTGTGGATTATATGGATATCACGATGGTCAAGCCATGGACATGTCATTATCAGCAATTTATGCGTCTGTTCACAGAATTGTGTGGGCTCTGACCATCAGTTGGATGATTTTCGCCTGCACTTATGGCTATGGAGGTAAGACATCTCATTATTATAATATTTATTATAATCATATTTCATTAGTAAAAAAAATTTCATAGTATTCTGTATTATAATTTGAAATATACACTGAAGTGACAAAAGTCATGGGATACCTCTTAATATCGTGTCGGCCCTCCTTTCGCCCGGCGAAGTGCAGCAACTCAACGTGGCATGGACTCAACAAGTCGTTGGAAGTCTTCTGCAGGAATATAGAGCCATGCTGTCTCGATAGACGTCCATAATTGTGAAAGCGTTGATGGTGCAGGATTTTGGGCACGAACAGACCTCTCGATGATGTCCCATAAATGCTCGATGGGATTCATGTCGGGCGATCTAGGTGGCCAGATCATTCGTTGGAATTGTCCAGAATGTTCTTCAAACCAATCGCAAACAGTTGTGGCCCGGTGACATGGCGCATTGTCATCCATAAAAATCCCATCGTTGTTTGGTTACATGAAGTCCATGAATGGCTGCAAGTAATCTCCAAGTAGCTGAACATAAGCATTTCCAGTCAATGTTCGGTCTAGTCGCACCAGAGGACCAAGTCCATGCCATGAAAAAATAGCCCACACCATTACGGAGCCACCACCAGATTGAACAGTGCCTTGCTGACAGTTTGGGTCCATGGCTTCGTGGGGTCTGCGCCACACTCGAACCCTACCATCAGCTCTTACCAACTGAAATCGTGACTCATCGGACCAGGCCACGGTTTTCCATTCATCTAGGTACCAACCGATATGCTCACGTGCCCACGAGAGTCGCTGCAAGCGATGTCGTTCTGTCAGTAAAGGCACTCGAGTCGGTCTTCTGCTGGAATAGCCCAAGAAAGCCAAATTTCTCCGCACAGTTCTAACAGACAAGTCCCTTGTACGTCCCACATTGATTTCTGCGGTTATTTGACGTAGTGTTGCTTGTCTGTTAGAATTTACGACTCTTTGCAGACGTCGCCGGTCTCGGTCGTTAAGTGCAGGCGGTCGACCACTGCGCTGTCCATGGTGGGATGTTATGCCTGAAATTTCATACTCTCGGCACACTCTTGACACAGTGAATCTGGGAATGTTGAATTCCCTAACGATTTCCGAAATGGCATGACCCATGCGTCTAGCTCCAACTAACATTCCGCGTTCAAAGTCTGTTAATTCCCGTCGTGCGGTCATCATCACGTCAAAAACTCTTCACATGAATAACTTGAACAGAAATGAAAGCTCTGCGAAAGCACTGCGCATTTATACCTGTTCTACGCGATGCTACTGCCATCTGAAAATTTGCATATTGCTATCCCATGACTTTTGTCACTTCAGTGTAATAATCACATGTAAATTATTATATATATATATTTTTTAACTTTTAACAACGTTCTCCTTACCGTCTTTTCACGTGCGTAATCTTCTTTAAGAGTGAAGAATTTATTTGTAATTAAAAAATAATAAATATCTGCACTTACATTAAAAAAGTTATGAAAACTACCTGCTTACAAATAGCGTAATTAAAAGTAATTTAAGGAAAGGTAATTTGTTTCCTTTAAAATTGGTTCGACATAAGTTTTAACATGAGATACTTTCATAATATCGTTACTAATACAACACAATAGAAAACTTTTTCTTTTGGTGTTTAAGTTATAAACAAATGATTTTATTGTCTATAAAATTATGGTGTCATTTTTCTGATCGGGATTTTAAGTGTTCTTGACAACTTTTCACGTTTCTTATTGGTTAATTAAATTTTTTCTCGTGCTTTTTTAATAAATTTCTTTCGTGTGTCTTTTTATAGAATTGTTGGTAATTCCATAGTTATTTTTTATTTTTTTTTTAAATATCTTTCATATGTTTTTTTTTATAAAATCATTTGGAATTCTATTGTTTTTTTTTTTTTTTATTTATTCCGTTTTTTTTTTTTTTTTTTTTTAAATTTTATTCTGATATTTTTTCTTTTTTTAATTGTAATTGATCAACATTTGATTGCTTGAATATGATTTATTGATATTTTTTCTTTTTTTGTTTAAAATTGTTGGTTATGCGTTTTGTTCTTATTTTAAAATCTAATTTTATCTTTTATGTTAGATTTTTGTTTCTGAAGTCTTAGAAGTTTAACTTTGATGAAAAATGTATTTTAAATGAATTAACTAATCATTGAATTTATGAAAAAATAATCATGTATTAATGATCAAAAATTAAAAATAATCATGTATCATGATTATCAAACTATTCACCCCAATAAATTAATCTTGTAGAATTAATAAATTTAACAAAAAATTAATTAATTAAATTTGGTTAGATATAACTTTTAACATGACTTACATAATAATGTTAGCTAATAACAACACAACAAGAAACGCTAATAACACGCAAGAAATGATAGCTAATAACAAGAAATGGTAGCTAATAACATATAAGAAATTAGTTCATTTAATTAGTCTTAATTATTTGTCTTTAAAAGATTCATAATAAAATTTATCATTTATAGCAGTAGATAAATTTTATAAAGATTCAACACATATTTGAGTTTTATTTTTGAAAAAAATTTTAATATAGAAAAAATATATAGAAATATATCATTCAAATTAAGTAGATTACTATGTGGTTTTTTTTATCATAATTCAACAATGCACAGTAGCACATTGCTCTTTGATAAAATTTACAACCAACAACTGAACTAAACTAGTGTAAAAATATTTAAAAAAATTTTAATAATTTTCCATATTTCAGGATTCGTCAACAGTATCTTGTCATCTAAATTTCTTATTCCGTGCGACAGAATTGCTGTCTTGGTGTACGTCCTTCATCCCCTTATTCTATTCATTCATGAAGGTCAACTTCGAGAAAATATGTTCATGGGCCACTTGGATCAGGTATGTATATTTTTGTATACTAAAATATACTAAGCAATAAAAATATAGGTAATATACTTATATATACTTATAATAAAGATGAGGCAATTTTTTAATAAGCTTTTTATCTATAAAAATAAAAAAATAGAAAAAAAAACATCTTTTATAAAATTGGTAAAATATTGATTAGAAAAAGTGAATTAAAAAGAAAGAAATTTTTGAACTGTCATCTATAAAAAAAATTGTAAAACTGGTCTTTCGGTTCATTTATAAATTCATTTCTTTTATAAATTAAACTCATATTCAAATTTCTAACTATATGAACTAATTTAATCATATTTCAGTTAAACAAATAACTTAACAACAAAATGTATAAAATGTACAGAATTAATATTGACTGATTATTACGTATGATGGATAATGCTGGCCATCAACAATTGAATCTCACTGGAAATCTCACAAATATGCATCACATTTTAAAACTTTTAAGAATTAGTGTATGGATAAACAATTACTTTCTTCAAAAAATACTTACAATCAAGCTTTTAATAGTTTAGAAATATGTATTAAAACATTTCTTATTAGAAAAACATCTCAATTTATATTTTTATTAAATAGAATTTTTAAATCATTTACCAACCTTTATTTGAACCATTTTTAAATCGTATTATCGATTAATTCATACACAGAGAAAAGTAATTCGATACATAAAGACAAAGAGACTATGCTATTTTATTCGCTCTAAACTATTTGACTTCTAATTTTTAACAGAATTTTTTCATGATAATTCTTGATAAATACAATAACATTTTTTAATGCCGAATTGGATTTCATGCACAAACTATCATTGATTGGTTTGTTAATACTAAACATATTCAAGTTAACCCAAAATATTTACGTAAGAGATCAAATTTGCATTTGAACTTCGAAGTTGTATATATATATATACATGAAACACGAGAAGTGCGAAGTACGAAAACAGGAGAAAAAACTGCAAAGTCATCAAAAAATAAAATAACATATATGAGACACAAGTCTTTCATTGAGTCAGATAGAATTAATAAAGAAGTAAATTGCAATATCCTGAAGATAGATTTAATAAGAAGTACATACCATCAGATCCTTATAAACTATGGAATTTCCGTTCGCTAGCTGACTGGTTCCAAGTAAAAACAAATCTAACAATTTATTTACATAACTCGGAGGAACAAAAAAATTTTTTCATTTAGAATCGTCAAGGAATAAAACTAATAAATGACAATTCGTGACTAGTGATTATTTCAAATAGGATGGAATATATGTTTGTTCTGGGATTAACCATAACATGTAATTGGTAAAATAATTGGGCGACAGAGTTTAACTAGTAATTGGTGTTTGATATTTCCAGAGTGTGAAAATTTATTATTCGCTGGTGGGATATTTCATAGCAATTAATTAGCAGCCAGAAAAGTTGTGATACCGTTAATAATGGAATTCAACATTTCTAAGAGAAGTTGTGGTAAAATGTTTTAAGTATGGAATATTTACGAAAACTGTAACCGTGAGAAAAAATCTTTGTGCACATATGATGAATTAGGAAATTACAAATTAAAAAATGATAAATAAGCCTTGAAGATATTTTGAGATTAATTAGAGTATTCATAAATTCTTTTTTTGGCATAGTTTTTGAAAAATAGGGTTGTTGTAAATGTAATTAATTCTAAGAAGATGATTGATCATGACATTATGAAGTATTTTAATGTTGATATTGGAATTCTAGGGTGTGTGTATTGAATTGGAAATGGAATTCTTTCCTTTCATTAAAAATATCTATTTGTATTGTATGTATAATGCTGATATCAACGCTACTATTTTTTTAATGTCAGCTCTGTTGAATAAATATTATGAGAAATTTGGAATTTTATAATACTCGATATACCTTTAAAATACTATGATAATCGTGGTAAAGTGAGTTTAAAAATGTTTTGTATTCTCGTATAGTGGCTGCTTGTGAAAAGAGATTTGTTAAATTATTAGATAGGGACTTGTGAAATGACAAATTTCTGTAGAAGAAACATTATTAGAAGATTTATTTAAAAATTTTAAAACTTTATGTTTTGTTGTTTCTTATCCAACTTGGTTGGCAGCTGCATCTAGACCAAGTCTACGAACCCGTGTGGCCTTTATAAAGAGTGACAAATTCAGCTTCTTTTAGTCCTTGACCTTGCGCCACACAAAGACATGGGGCACCCTAAGGGAGAAAAAAGTCTGACTTACCCCCACCCATTTAAAGCCCTGGGCACTGAGTACCCATTTTAGTCGCCTTGTACGACGTGCATGGGCTATAATGGGGCTATCCTAACCCGGACTCACACAGGGATAAAACTTTATTAATATTACTAATTAATGTGTAGGAGTCAGCCATTATAGCACTAGAAAGGATTTATTATATAAAATTATTGTTGACTTTTTGAGATTTAATCTCTTAAAAATGTATTGTTTTATATAAATTTACTGTGCAAGTTCCTAAATAGTGTGTTTTATTTATACAAGCACCATTTCTCTTCTCTTTTTCAGCTCATGCACGGTACAGCTTGTGTTGTGATCACGATAGTCTTTGCTGCCATATGCTACATCACATGTGCTGCGCCTTTTGAGTTTTTCGAGAAGAAGGTATGGTACGAACCACCACCCAGTTATGAAGCAGAGGATGCTGAGAACCCGAAATGCAAAGGCAAAAGTACTAAATGTTGTGATAGCATCGACATGTGCAAGCAGCAGCCCTCAACTTCTGCTGCCGGAGATTCGAACATCCGAAATTGAAAATCAAAGAATGCATTATCGACACTATACAGTCGCAGAAGAAAAAATTGAATTATTTTCGTCAGTCACTTAACATAACTTCAAGATAATACAAAAAAAAAAATTCAACACAATTTATTTTTGTTTATTCAATGTAATGGGCTCAATGTGTATATATATCTTGTACATAACTCAATTCTCTTCGTATGTCCAGTTGTTTTGTATGTTCATGTTTCATATCATCATTTTAATAAACTGTTTTGTACACACGTCAATGACTATGCTTTTGTTTGTTATTTCTGTTAATTTCATTAAAATATCCTTGAGATATTACGGATTTTCAAGCAATAAATTATATATTTTTTATCTCAATTAAAACAAAATCAACTGTATTAGTATATTATAAAGTATTTAATTATATTATTATATAGCATTTAATTATTAAGTAAAAAATATGCTCTATGCCGCTACAGTTAATATCTTAATATCGAGTTTATATTCGTCCATCTTCCATGGGATAGCAATATGCAAATTTTCTGATGGCAGTAGCATCGCGTAGAACAGGTATAAATGCGCAGTGCTTACGCAGAGCTTTCATTTCTGTTCAAGTTATTCATGTGAAGAGGTTTTGACGTAAAGATGACCGCACGACGGGAATTAACAGACTTTGAACGCGGAATGTTAGTTGGAGCTAGACGCATGGGTCATGCCATTTCGGAAATCGTTGGGGAATTCAACATTCCCAGATCCACTGTGTCAAGAGTGTGCCGAGAGTATGAAATTTCAGGCATAACATGCCACCATGGACAGCGCAGTGGTCGACCGCCTGCACTTAACGACCGAGACCGGCGACGTCTGCAAAGAGTCGTAAATTCTAACAGACAAGCAACACTGCGTCAAATAACCGCAGAAATCAATGTGGGACGTACAAGGGAATTGTCTGTTACAACTGTGCGGAGAAATTTGGCTTTCTTGGGCTATTCCAGCAGAAGATCGACTCGAGTGCCTTTACTGACAGAACGACATCGCTTGCAGTGACTCTCGTGGGCACGTGAGCATATCGGTTGGTCCCTAGATGAATGGAAAACCGTGGCCTGGTCCGATGAGTCACGATTTCAGTTGGTAAGAGCTGATGGTAGGGTTCGAGTGTGGCGCAGACCCCACGAAGTCAGCAAGGCACTGTTCAAGCTGGTGGTGGCTCCGTAATGGTGTGGGCTGTTTTTTCATGGCATGGACTTGGTCCTCTGGTGCGACTGGACCGAACATTGACTGGAAATGCTTATGTTCAGCTACTTGGAAATCACTTGCAGCCATTCATGGACTTCATGTACCCAAACAACGATGGGATTTTTATTGATGACAATGCGCCATGTCACCGGGCCACAATTGTTCGCGATTGGTTTGAAGAACATTCTGGACAATTCCAACGAATGATCTGGCCACCTAGATCGCCCGACATGAATCCCATCGAGCATTTATGGGACATCATCGAGAGGTCTGTTCGTGCCCAAAATCCTGCACCATCAACGCTTTCACAATTATGGACGTCTATCGAGACACCATGGCTCAATATTCCTGCAGAAGACTTCGAACGACTTGTTGAGTCCATGCCACGTCGAGTTGCTGCACTTCGTCGGGCGAAAGGAGGGCCGACACGATATTAAGAGGTATCCCATGACTTTTGACACTTCAGTGTATGTATTATATTATTTATTTTTTCTATTATTATGCTTTCTCTTTTTCTGAATGTCTTAGTAATTTTTACATTTTATCTAACTTCTTTTCCCAAGATTTTTTTTTATATATGTAGGACATAGAATGTTGAGAATATTATGCTCCAAAAAAATTTTTTTTTATTTCTCACAATAATCAACATTTGCATTGAAATCTAAGAATAAATAAAACCTGTGTAATTTAAGAATCAAATTTTAGTTAGTGACAAAAAATCAAATATTCAATTAAAGTTGACTGAAAAAAACAGCCATACTTTGAGAACAATGCCCCCTTCAAGCTCCTAAAAATGCACATTGGAACGGTATCTCTAAATTCATCAAAAAAAAAAAAAAATTATTTGACATGTCTTAAACTCCATCAAGAATAACTCCGAGGAAATTTCCAAATTAATAATCAAACATTAAAAGAGCTAAAGCAAATTTTAATATATTGTTTTCTTAATTTTTAATATACACAATCATTCAAAAGGATTTTCCGGACTACTAATTACATTAATTTTATTGTAGACAAAGACGAAAAGAAAAATTTAACCACAATACAAGAAAATTAATGATTTGTTTGAATATTTAATAAAGATTCAATGCGATTGTCCTTGGTCACACAGACACATCCACATAGTTGTCCATTGCCTGCAAGGAATATTTAATTATGTTCGTAGTCACTGAGGCTAATGCATTGTCTATGTGCACCTTCAGTGAATGGACCTTGACCTCTAAGGAACATAAAGACAGGTCTTTGGCATATTCCTTAAAAATTAGTTACATGGATAATGATAAGGTGAGATGACTATCCCTTGGATGTTACTCTTTTAAACAAAGAAAGAAACAAAGCAAGTTATAAATTACAGAAACAAAAAAAATTTTTTTTTTCAATTGTTGTTAAACAACATCGAACCTCGAGTTCCACTTATGCATATAACAAATAGTCCAAAGACGGGAGATGTCATTGTCTTGAGGATTTTTAGGGGTAAATTACCTACATTGGAATAAAGTAAGCTAGAAACCAGTAAAACTCACACTAAGTAACCTATCTATGATGCGAGACGTATAGAGTCGCCATAGAGTCTTCTTAATTCTGGATACAATAAGTACAACGTGAACTCCCAGTATAGTTGAACCTGAGACATCCTGCTCATTAGCACGACTTCGATAGCTCTCTGGCCTTAGGTACCAAAGGTTTCAGGTTCGAATCTTGGCGGTGGCATGGATGTTTGTTAATGGTTCGGAATCCACATTAAACTGTAGTTCCCGGTCTAATTAGCCTAAAGTGTGCATAAAATGACCATAGGTTGGTTGGTTGGGGTTTAATGGCACAAGAGCCAGATTTGGCTATGCTGCGCCAAACAAAAGTGTTTCTTTTTAAAATGCTGATGATATTAAAAGTAAATAATTATCATAGGTATAAAAGGTAAACGCAAGACAATATAGAAATGGTTAAAATACTAAAAATTCAATTTAAAGATCGAAGTAAAATCATGAATATAGCAATAAAATTGTTTTCTAAACAGGTTAAAAGGGATTAAAAAGTAGTAAGAGACATTCAAAGTGTAAACTATCTGGTTTTATCTGGTGGTTTGGAAATTTTTTTCTTATAAAGCACAAAGTCTTTAGCTTTAAAATGTAATTTGTCAAGAGATTTTGAACGACTTATGAAAAATTCTTTCTGTTTTTGTGTATTGCTATCTGTTTTGGTCATTGAGAGAAATTCACTCGTGGAAAGGGTTTAGCTTTTGCAGTAGCTGGGGAAATAGATGGTGCAGAGATCAAATTGGCAGATGAAACCGAGTTTTTAGTTGCCTGTTTTTTAGTGGAAAGTGGTTTTAAACATTTAAGTGGTGGGCAAACAATTCCCGTTATGGTAGCGTCTGTCATGATGGAAACTGAACAAGTTGGTTTAACTGTTGAAGGAGTGGTAGGAAGTTGTTTCGAAGTTATTTCAGCATAAGAAGTAGGAGGTTGTGGGACTATTTTGCGTGATTCAGAATAAGTGATGTTACGAGTAACTTTTATGTCCTGGATTTTTTTCTCAATATGCCACTGAGGGCAAGATTTTGAGTTAGAGGGATGTGATTGATGGCAGTTGACACGTTGTGGTGCAGATTGACATTCTGTATAATTATGATCTTTGGATGAGCAGTTTTAACAAGTCGGAACACCTCTACAAGCAGTTTGAGAGTGACCGAATTTTTGGCATTTAAAGCAGCGCAAAGGATTAGAAATAAAAGGACGGACACGGCACTTCAAGTAGCCAGCTTTTACGCTATATGGCAAAGATGTAGAAGAGAAAGTTAAAATGACATGTTTTGTTGGAATAACGTCAGCACCACGTTTGATTGTAATGCGTCGAGCATGCGTAACTCCCTGATTCGATAAACCTTCGATGATTTCCGAATCGGTACAGAAGACAAGATCTGGTTCGGAAATAACGCCTCTTGTTGTGTTTAGTGATTTATGAGGTGAAACATGGATAGACCGGTTAAGAAAGGTTTTAGCAAGTAGTAAAGATTTAGATTGTATTGCATTGGTTGTTTCTATGAGAAGATCACCGGATTTAAGTTTTTTGACTGATTTCGGATTACCCAATATGCCACGAAGGCAGTTTTCTATGGCAAACGGAGATTTTGATACAACATTCTGCGGTATGGATAAAATAAAAAAGCGAGCTGTTTTTGCAATATTGTCAATATCATAAGGAGGTGAATGAGGACAAACATCGGGACCAATGGTAGAAGAAATTTTTTTTACATCCATAAAAAAAAGGAAGAAATATTCGGGTCCCGGATCGCACCACCCACCATGGAGTCCTACGAGAGAAAGCAGATTCCTACCTTAATGCTAACCAGGACCTATACGGTCAGAGCCACTCCCTGGAACGACCTCCACCCTTAACGCGATGCCCAAGAAGTGACCCATCGCTTGAATCCGGAGCAATTCCAGACACGAGGGACTGAAATTGCGAGCCGATTGATACACCCGGAGACAGAAGTGTACCACCCGACTACCAGAAGAGGAGGCCAAAGGGATGTGTTGCCCACACGAGAGTCGCAACTCTAGCTGGACTCAATCCCCAGGATCCTCTTTTCCTGGAACACGGACGCACGGCCAACACGTGGGTCAGAAAACTGACATTGTTAGTGGAACCAAATCAATCTGAAAGACAAAGTTACAGAAAACAAACATTGTTAGCCAAATTAAAGTATCCTAATGATAAAAATAATTTCAAGAAATGATGTCAATACCATAACGAAAAAAAGGAAAGCCAAGACAAAAAGTATGACAAACGCGTGATAGTAATGAAACAATGATATGATACAAAAATGAGGTCTGTGATCTAGACGACAAAAAAAAAAAGAAAAAAAGAGATGACAA